>VDFB02047230.1:329164971-329277565 GCA_007258455.2 Sequoia sempervirens | reverse complement strand
CTTTCAACCCTTAGGTGAGTCAACCCTATTAGGAGTATCTGTTGTTTTCCTTATGATAGAAAAGTGTAAAATATGATTGAAATGCACTTTTGGGAGATGAAAATAAAATTCCTTGATAAACTTGGCCACTCTTGTACCTTTGAGCAAAGGTACCTTTGAGCGAAGGTACCTTTGCTCGAAGGTGCCAAAAATAAAATAAAATGCATCTACATCAAAATCTCCTCAGAAATTTCAATTTCAAAAACGAGGATGGACCTACAAATGAGCTTAACTTGACAAGATATTTTGTAAGATCGTAGCCCTCAAAATGAGCTTTCCAATAAGTATAATTTTGATGTTTTCATTTTATCATGTATTTAATTTTTAATTTTTATTGAACATAGGTTTTTCTTCGAACATCAAGCTATTTATTCTGCAGAGGTTAAAAAATAGTAAAACATTGTAAAAAAAATTCAAGAAATATCCTTTCCCTCTGTATTGATGTTCTTGTTTCACAAAAAAAAAAGAAAAAGGATTTTGACATATACACAACAAGCTATGTTGGACAACACACACATATGTCCAAATTATAGTTACAATGACTTCAAAAATTAATTAAAGAATTATGTAATCAAAGATTATGAAAAAGTATATGTTCCCTCCATATTGATGTTGAGAATCTATATTTTAAAACTTAAAATTTTATCCTTTATAGAGAAAAAGTTATGGTGGACGACACAAATGTTACTTTCTAAAAATATTGTTTTCTGTTCAAAACTAGTTATTAAAGGAGATGTTGAAAGATTCATGATTTATTTTGGAATTTTTAAATATATATATATATATATTTAGAATCTACACAAAATTGTCGCAAATGACTAGTTCACATCATCTTCAAATTCTTAATGGTTTAGCTATTATAAGTCTCAGAAGATGAAGATTCAGTTAAAAATATTGATGTAAATGTTCATCTTGGGAAAAAAGTGAGCCACAGTATTGTGGGATCACCCACATCCATCATGTAAATATTTAAATATATCATTCCTTCAAAACATCAATAATTAGGCTCACATTTAATCATGACATAATAATATATTTCATTGAACTAAAGCATAATAATAAACCAATCATGTAAACACACAAAATGCCACCAATCGACATGTTGAGGAATCATGTCTAGAACATGCAATGGTTCATACACACCAATCAGAGTCATAAATAATCACCATAATAATCATGAGGAAGTGGTGAAGCTAAAACATTGATCTCACATTAATAAGATGAAAATAGGAGATGCACTACATTACTTCTCAAACATAAGTTTGAGGTCTTTGAGCAATTTTAGGATATTAAAGATTTTGTAGAGAAACAATCTCGAAAGTTCACCAAGATTTTACATATGGATAATGGGGGTGAATATGTTAACAATCAGTTTAAAAAATTTTGTGCTTCAAAAGGAATCAACATGCAACACACAATTCCATACAGACCTCAACAAAATGGTGTCACCAAATGTAAGAACATGTCCTTGAAAGAGATGGAAAATTATTTGATTCACTCCAAATCCTTGACACCTCAGTACAAGGCAGAGGCCATTAACTGTGTGTGTTACATCTAGAACCGAGTTCCTCACAAATTTTTGAAAGGGTAACTCCTTTTCAAGCTTGGACTAGTCGAAAACCAACAGTTAAGCACTTTTAAGTGTATAGTTCTCTTGCATGAGCCCACATTCTAGTAGAGAAACATAAGGCTATGGATCCGTAGAGTTAGCCTTGCATATTTCTTAGGTACCCAAATGACGTCAAAGGTTATAGGTTTCTCCATGTCCCACCACTCATAAGTTGTTCATTAAGAGGAGCACATTCGTTTTGAGGATAACCCTTCCAATTCTTCTCCTACCACTTCTCCATCCACCATCAAATTTGAGACATTGCATCGTAATGACAATTCTTCAAAGGATCTAAATCCTCCTAATATTGTTGAGGAGTCTTCTTTCTCCACTTTAGATAGCAACAGTGATGATGAGGATTCACTTTCCTCTCCTAGTCATCATTCATAGGTTGATGATTCTCCTCCAAACTCTCTAGCCTCAACACCTCTTTGGGCTCGACAGATATTGGATTTAGTGGGTGATTGGGTTGGTGATCCATCAAACACAAGGAGAACAAGGTCATAGTTTCAGTAGGCTCCACATGTCTTTGTTGTTTCATCTTATGATCCACAAACATTTCAAGAAGCTCAGGTATCCTTGAGTGGGATGTTGCTATACAGAAAGAGTCCAAATCCTTAGAGAGGAATCATACATGGGATCTGGTCCCTCTTCCTAAGGGAAGAAAACTTGTTTGATGCAAGTGGATCTATTGAACAAAATTCATAGCAGATGGGTCAATTGATAAGCATAAGGCTCGCTTGGTCGTGAAAGGATTCTCCCAAGTTCAAGGGATTGACTACTTTGATACTTTTGTGTCAATTACCAAAATGAATTCCATCTTAATTGTCCTTGCTATAGCTGTAACCCATCATTGGCAAGTTCATTAGATGGATGTGAAGAGTGCCTTTCTTCACGATGACCTTTAGGAGGAAATCTACATGGAGCAATCACAAGGGTTCATTCAGGATCCTTCACTTGTTTTTTTGTCTTTGGAAGTCTCTTTATGGCCTCAAATAGGCTCCTAGAGCTTGGTATGCCAAGATGGACTCCTTCCTTTTGGTAATTGGGTTCACTCAATGTCATTATGATTCGAACATATACATTTTACAATGGGATGAAACTCTCACATTTCTAGTTTTCTATTTTGATGACTTATTGATCACAAGGATTCACTCATCCACCATCAAAGTAGTGAAAAATTCTTTGCATGATAGATATTTGATGTCAAAATTGGGTCTTTTGTAACTTCTTAGGGTTGAGATCACTCAGTCATCTTCTAGTATATTCCTCAGCCAACCCAAGTATGCACTTGATATAATCTCTATATTTTGCATGGCTAACTCTAAACCTGCACCGACTCCATTTTTGTTAGGGGTCAAACTTGAGGCTAAGTGTTTTTCACCCTCGGTTGATGGCACTTTATATCGACAGTTTGTTGGGAGTCTCATTTATTTGACCAATATGAGACCCGACATTTTATATGTCATGGGAATGGTCTCTTGATTCATGCAAGAGCCACATGAATTGCATTAGAAAGTAGCTAAACAAATCATCCACTATATTCAAGGTACTCACAATATGGGCTTTAGTCTACAATGGGTGTGGATATTGAATTAGTGAGACATATAGATTCATATTGGGAAAACAATTCTCAGGATCACAAGTCTACTTCAGGGTGTTGCTTCTCACTTGGTTTTGGTCCAATTTGTTGCTTCGACAAGAAATGGTATGCAATTGCTCTTTTACCGATAGAGGTCGAGTATCGAGGGGCAGTTATTGCCACCACTGACACTATTTTGCTTTAGAATATTGTCACTAAGTTCATAATTCAATTTTGAAAGCCTATAATCATCTTTTGTGATAATTAGAGTGCCATATAAATCTTAGGAATCTAGTTCATCATCAAAGGATGAAACATATTGAGATACATATGCAGCATATTCGAGAGCTTATTCAATAAGGAATCATTGATCTTAAGTATTGTTCTACATCGAAGCAAACTGTGAACATCTTCATCAAACCCTTCACCGACATCAAGTTCCTTCATTTGTGAGCTTTGTTTTGGGCATATAAGTGTTTGCTTCAAGAGGGGCTTTTAGTCCATTTTTTCTCTCTATTTAGGGGGGTTATTCCTCTTATGGGGGGATTCTTCTTTTGGGGGGATCTCTATGTACATGGGTACCTCATAGGCTTGTTTTGTTGGGACCCATCTTTTCACACACCTAAGTTATGCTTAAGGGGGTGTTAGTGTAGGTTTTTTATTTTCCTTATGTTAGGGGTATTTCTTTTTTCCTACACATTATTTAAGCTTGCTTAGGTTTATTAGGTGTGGCTAATGTGAGGACACATGGTGAAATACATCAACTACATTTGTCACTCTCTCCCACACATGAGTAGTTGAGCTACACATCCTCTTTTGACTTGTGCCACCTCTCATAACCACTATTTTGTCCTTACTGAGTAGGTTATGTGGTATTTAGGTTTCTCACCCTCTTTTGGCTTTATGTGCCACCTCTCATAACCACTATTTTGTCCTTACCTGAGTAGGTTATGTGGTAGTTAGGTTTCTCACCCTCTTTTGGCTTTATGTGCCACCTCTTATAACCTCTCTTTTGTCTACACTAGGAGATTATGCCACATGTTTTTTCATTTATCAAGTAGATAAAACCTCCTACCTTTTATGGGTAGTAGGAGTTAATGCACCTTTTGGATGTATATGCCCTATTATATACAACACTCTACTCTCACCTTCACTACTTTGGTGATAGCTCCGTGAGACTATTGAGAGTATTTTCAATTTCTCTTGCATTGTCTTTTCTTTTTTTTTTTTTCTCTTTTTCATATTCTATCTCCACTCTATTATTTTGATCTTCAGTCATCTATTGATTAGAGTTGTATGTGATCTACGACCGACATTAGATCCTAACTCAATTCTCACTTTTTGAAAAATATAACAAACACGATATTAATTATATATAATGACTTATTTATTTACTTAAATATTTATAATTTAATTAAAATATATTTTAAATATAAAAATATTATTCAATAAATTAACAATTTTAAAATAAATAATAACAACATATTAATATAACTTTTATTAAAAATAAACATAATTTATAAATTTAAATTTTATATTTCAATAACTAAATTTTATATATATTCAAAATAAAACGAAATATTCACTTAAGTTCTCTTTGAAATGTGGTGTATGTGTATTTTATAAAAAAAAAAATTAAACATTTATATGGACTCTACTCTTTCTAAAATAGTTTTAAAGAAACAAAAGACAACTTAAAATGAAAGTGAAGGAACCATATATATATAATATTTTAGTGAATAAATCTCTAGTCTAAATATGGATAGATTTTTTGGCCTCCCTCTATACTTATATAAATGTTAAAGAATTATAATGAAACACATAACCTTCACTCTTTCATGCATTCCATTTAGTTGAGCTAAGAAGATGTTTTTCTAGTGAAAGACCAATTAAGTCGTTTAGGTAGTGAGCCATCATTCAATAAAATAATATAATTTTGGAAATAAATTATTGTTATTCATTCTACATTTTTAATATTTCAATTGTTCATTTTACTAAATGAAAAAGCTTTAAAATGAAAAGAAGATTCCCTGCACACATATTCCTATGTTATCCAATTGGCAACCATATTTCTAAAGGTAATAAAATGATATTTTTAATTCTATGGTTGATTAAATGTATGGAAAACTATTTTAATAGTAATAATAATGGTATGTGTTTTAATTGTATGCATGTGAGGAGCACATGTTATATTAGATTGTATTATAGAAAGAAGAAAAACGAAAAAAATGAATTGTTAATTTGGTTATATTATGTCAAATGTCACTCGATAAAATAATTTAAAAAATGACAAAAAAATCTTAAAATTATAAACTAAATCTAAAGATAAAATGCCACAACTCATTATTTTACATAATCATTAAAATCTTACTTATTTGTTCAATACAGTTAACAAAAAATAAAAAAATGTTGATTATTAGTGTCCCACTAGACTAAAAAATGAGGCATACTATTGTGTTTTCTAAGTGTTGCACGCATACTCAATTTAATGGATCAAATTGTGTTATCAAAATCAATATTTCTTGTTGAGGAAGTGGTATTAGAGCTAGTTTTGTTGATGTAATCATCATATTAGGGAGGTGGTATTAGAGTTGGTCCTTGTGATGATAGGAGGAAATACCAAAATGCGATTTTTTCTTGGGGTTTCTTAACTTGTATTCAAAGCATTATGATTTTGTTGCAAAAGTGCAAAGGTTTGGGATGTTGAATGCACTAACAAAGGAGTTGCAAGGGGTTTCCAAATCTATTTTTTGTGTGCAACAAGGTCTCAAAGAAAGTTTGGCATGTACTTGTGGTTTGAGCATTTTAGAAGGTGTACACTGGGTGAGCCATCAAAGGACGTGCATTTGGTACTCTTGATGGATTGCTAATTCAAAGTACTTTTTGGGCCACACCATTTGGAGCTACTTATTTTATGGGTACTCTAGTTTGCACTCTCTTTTCTTTTGTTGAGGGGTGACTTGCATATGATTTTGCAAGTTTGTAAAGACCCAAGATTGGGCAGCGTTTGTACTTTATTGCATGGTTGCAAGAGCGCATTTTTTCTCTTTGAGAAGGATAATATTTGTTGCATCTTGTAATGTTGAAATAGTTTGTTGAAGAGCAGAGAAGCAAGAAAGTCAAATGTGTAGGGTTGCATGCTTAGAGGGGGTAATAAAGACTAGGGATAAAGATAACGTATCTAATTCCTAGGTTGCTTTTGAGGCCAAAAGTTGCACATGAGTGGACTTAATGGACATGTTGTTTAAATAATGCTTCTGAGGACTAATGTAAATAGATTCTTTTTTGAATTTTTCCCATGTGTTTCTTGGATAAATTAAGGGGAAAGTCGCCATATTTGGAGATTGGATGGACTTGGGTGTTTCCAAGCCACATTATTGAGGATTATTAAGTTGAGATTTCTTAAGATTATTTTTTGTTTGGTGAGCTTTAGGGGACCAAAAGCTTCTTGGTTAAAAATATGTGATTTTAAATTAGTCAAGTTGTTTGGATATATTTTTGACATTTGGACCATTAAGGTCATGAGTGTGTAGTTGTATTATAGGGCCAAAAGTAGTAGTCAAATAAGGTCAAATATAGAGTATTTTTGTATATTCTTGTTCCTCCCAAAATTATATTCATTTTCAAATTAAATGGCATCACATTTCAAGTTCTTACACAAAATTTATGGCTTTAGAAATGTTGTTAATGTCATTAAAGTTGTTGATGAAGTACACTAGAGTTTTTGAAAAAGACACAATTGTGATTGAAGTCATGAGTAGTTGCTATAGAAAAAACATGATATATCTTTTTAATCTTTAAAAATTGATTGCATTAAATTATTTTGGCAACTTTACAAGTGGCATAAACATTGTATGTGGAAAAATATGCATCATATAAGTTATAAAAATATAAAAAAATGATTGTGAAAGACCAAAAACCCAAATTTTAATTAGAAACCAAAAATAATGACTTTTAGGGTTCCAAAGAATGTGATGCTTTGGTTTGTCTTCCTTTTGGTCTTATCTTTGGCTAAATGAATCTTTTTGACAAGTATTCCACATATAGAACAAGGGGGATTCTCATTTTACTATTGGTTTGAGTCCAACATAAGATTATTGCATGTTGTTGGAATAGTTTTCCTTTGTGTAGAGAGTAGTTGTAGGTTCATGGAAGCTCCAAAAATGAGAGAGGGCTCCATGGTTATCAAGATGGAACGTTGTTTACCTACATATCATGCCTTTTTTTATCTTTTATCTCATTCATGATGGAGGATGTGTGAGTTTTTTTGTGTAGAGTTGTGGGTTTTAGTCATTCTCTCTATTTTATGGAGATTTTAGTCCTTTCTACAATTGTAATAGGATTTGTTGCAAATTTATGTCATCTTCAAGTTAGTCCATAGATGTGTTGGAGCTTTGTATAAGATGTAGAGCATTTATAAATCCCATGAGGTGATCTATACACATGTAAGGTTGAGGATTGGTGGCATGAGGAGAAAGTGCTCACTCCTATAGGAATTTTCTACCATTTGAGGTTTTCTCTTGAGTATATTTGTGTTGCATATTCTTTGTATTTGTGATGCATTTTTTTCCACACTTTGAGATGTTTCTATTTTATCCTATAATGCACATGTTATAGGTAGTTGTTAGGGGTTAAAAGAACTTAGAGGAAGTTTTTGACATCTTATTTCCAAATCTATACATTGTGTATCAAAGCGCAACATAACTACCTAGAATTTATAATTCAAAGAGGTTGACAACTTAAACAATCTTAAATCACTAAAAAAAATAGAGTATTTAACCTAGACACATACTTTCAATAGGATTGGAAACAAGAGAAAGGTCTCAAGATATTAGAGCTCATTACTCACAAGTGATAATGCATATAAAATTAATTTCCTAGATATATAGGTCATTTAATCCAAACTCTTCAAGAGATTTTGTGCAACGGTGGTGGAGATGCATTCCAAAAATATAGGGTGCAAATTCATTCTAATTAGTTTGCAAATGTGTAAGGTACATATTCATTCCAAGGAGTTTGGCTAAATATAAAACTAAAAAACTTTATCAACTTATATTTTTGGACTTACTAGCAATTGTTCAAGGTCAATGAATATTCAAAGGAAAAATCCTACTATATAGAGCTTATCAACTGACTTTTGAAAAACCATAGAATTGTCTAAAGTGGCTCAAATTTCCTATTAAACATATTGTATGGGATGAGATAGATGCACTTCAAGCTCTCTAGGATGAATTCATACCTTAAATGTTTAAAAATTTGAGGGACTTTAGTGAATGATAAAATCTAAGTGATGCAATAGTAAAATTAACGAGGTCAACCAAGTTCTTCTCATGTATGTGAAAAAAAGAAAATAATTAATAATGAATAGTTTTTTATTAAAAAAACATTTTCATTAGAAGAATGTGTTTGAATATTATAAAATTCATGGTAAGAGTCAATTGAGAGTTGTTCATAGGTTAAGCATGATAAACACATAAGCATGGCCACTACTTCATACTTAATAGCATTGGTGTCGTTGTGATCTAAATGTTTTGTAGGTGATGAAGGATTTGTTGTATCTATAATAGAAGAACAAGATCAATCTATTTTTGTAGGGTTTGAATATGTTGACATGCTTGCTTTAACAAAATTTATGCCAAAATTTGCTACATTCACACAAAGACCTGACTATTTGATTAGATGATTGCACTATGTTTTATTGACAACAATATTCTCATAATGTCATGTGCATACCAAATCTCTTAAAATACATTAAATTCAAAATAAATGTAATCCAAACATTGTAGTAATTATACTTGTTTTTAGTGAAAGCATAATAAATACTTAGAATAATAACTTCACCTTACATATGTAAATATTGAGCAAACAATTTTAAAAAACCAAAAACTTTAGGAAGTAATAAGATAATTGATGAAATATTTCAAATAAAATTAATAACAATTGAAAATAAATACAATTCACATGTTATATCATCATATTTGTTTTAAATGCAAACATAATAAATGTTTAAAATATGAACTTTGCATTATATAAAAATATGGAACATTTTTTCAAAAAATATTTAATATTTAATATCAAAAGACATTCTACAATAATAAGAAGGAATAAAGTGTAATGGTGTAAATATGTTAAAAAAGTTGTTATCTTTTAACTTAAATTTGGTAGCCACTTACATCTCAAAATATTAATATTTAATAATAAACATAATGTTTTTAAAATAAGCAGCATATAAAATTTATGTCTCCATATATACAATAGATTAAATAATTCTACCATATATACAATAGATAAAATAATTCTACAATAAAATAAAATAACTCCAAATTAATATCTCTCAGCATTTTTGTTACACCCCAATTGTGTAATTACTATTTACTATTACTATTTAGGGTAAATGTGAATGTAATGTGAATTTTGTGGATGAATAAATTGTGCTTGCACTTTGTTATAAATGCATTATGAATGCATGTTATCTCATTTAATGTTATGTGATAAAATGCATATATCAGAAATGGATGGATATTGATTTGATATTCTAACTTTGGAGATGTATTATGTGAAATGCATGTTTTGTCGAATAGCTAACCACCTTAGGCATATGTTAGTGGATGCAGGTACATGTTCAATTCTTCCAAGCGAAGGGGAAGTATCACTTAGGAGAAAGTCTTGGTCGGGTAACTAGTAACATAACCTATATGAGCTTACACACACCATAGTATAATAATTGAGTTGGCTTATTATGTGGGAAGTTGGTAAATCATCCTTAGTTTGATATGCCTGCATTAGTAAGAGTCTTGTTTACTATTGAATGCATTATTGCATGATGTTTAGCTATTTGAGCTTGTGAGTTCTTCCTTATTACTATGCTTGTATCGATGAATAGGTCATACAAGGAATATGTATGTACGTACACACAGACATGTCAATGATAGACCATACACATGAAGAAATGCGTACATAAGGGTACATAGGTAGACGTATCTAGGCACGTTTATGCATGAGTTGCTTATACACATGGAAGTATCCCATGGATCTAACGACATGTATATGTATACGTATAAGTATATCGCTAGTAGGCTCTTATCAATACAATAGTAATTGTGTATGATTTTGGTGTGTGAATCAAATGTATATATATATATATATATATAACGTATCCATATGTATATATGTATCGATATACACGTATGGTGGCAAATGGACATGCCCATACAAATGTATCGATATATGTATACATACGTGTACATGTACATAGAGGTATATATATATACACAATCAATATATTGTTGTAACAATGTGATTGCTATCTTAATTGTATTCATATGTATATCAAAATATACTTGCTTTATTGACATATGATAAATATGGATATACTAACATATGTGTGTACCAATAATATGTATATATATGTATGTATATGTACATATGTGTTATGTAAATATATATTTAAATATTATATATGGCTTTGAAGTCGATTATCATTAACAAACTTAGAGGCCGATTTAATAGCTAAATCAAAGGCTGAAGTATGATATATTTGTGACTATATTCTAAAGCTACATATTACTCTTGTTGACCATGTATGAAGAGTTAGTATTCTGCAATCAATGAGCAGCCATTAAGTCAATATATGGAGAAAGACTAAGTCGACACCTTTTGTAGAAACACCTTGGACTTAGTAAACTCTAAACACCATATCATTAAGCAAATATCATCATTTGCAAAATGTGTATAAGGTAATGAACAACAAGCTGACGACTTGGTCAAACTGTTTAAATGTGTGAATCGACTCATGTACCAAGACTTAGTCGATGCATGCTTGGTGTCATATATTTGATATTGACTGATTCAAATATAATGTTAACCACGTCAACTCTGTAGGAGGTTATTGATGCTTTGGTGCCACCTTTGAATCCTATTTTCTGTAGATGTTTATTGTGAAGGAAATTCAAATTAAACCTTTTCCATCATGTGCTTATTTGAACTAGTCTCTTGCTGTTGTCATCTAAAGAAATTGACCTGTAGCTTGTTTTAGCTGAGTATATGTGCTTATATGCACGCCACCTTTTAACTGAGATGATTGTGAGTTGTTTTGCATGGTAATTGCTGTCAAAACTCATGCCTAATCTGTAGGCTAAGTGGTATCCAACCTACTGTATAAATAGTAGAGCAAGCTCACTTGTTTGGGACACCTTCCTTATTCATTTGTGCTCAACATTTTTATGTGCATTAGCTCTGCATTCCTATTTGCTTAATTCTATGATATTCTGTGAGAGAGAGTTATGAGTGGCTATGAGAGTATAGTATATTGGGAGAAGTATTTTCTCAACTTGTGAGTTAGAGTTTATTGAGACTTTGTTGGAGAGATCGAAACTAAGCTAGCTATTGTTTTAGGAGAGTTGTGTTGCAGCCAGTCAATTGGATAGCTTATTACATGCATAGGGATAATCTTCCTTTATTTGGCTTAGTTTTTGAAAGATTGTTTCTTGATTGCTTTAACTAGTCTATTGTGAATACTTGCATTTAGGGAAAAGTAGTGATTGCTTTGAAAGAGAGTAGAAGTTGTTTACTATATTGTGAAATGCTTGTAGTTACTCCATGATAGAAGAGATTGTTTGTCATAGGTATTCTTATTATACTAGATGTCAATAAACAAAAATAGCTTAAGGGATACTCATAGCTAGTTATTTGATTATGCTAGATAGCTAGTAAGTTACTCCTGGGATTGTTGTCCATTGAAGGGAGGGAAGTAGTACTTTTTCTTAATGAGTAGAGATACCTTAAGTTTGTGTTAAAGGTGATAGGTTAATTTTGGGATTTAAGTTTACTCATGGGAGGGATTACCTATGCATAGATATAATGGCCTTAACTCAAAATGAGCTTGAAAAGTGTAAGTGAATGGTAGACCATCACTCGAAGTACTGTGTGAGAACACTTTGGCCAAAGTAGTGTGATTGTCTGGGGCTCCACTATTAGTTCACTGTGTCCATTTAATGCATGATAGTTACCTTGTGTAGGGTTATAAAACCTAGTTGTGTAGGGCACAACACTAAGCTCAGTGTGGTTTGTTGTACGGAGTTACCCAACCAATCTCTTCATCGAAGGGTAGGGTCATCTATCATTGATAGATGTGTGGGGGACCACATATGAGTCAGTGGTTGGCGGAAAAGCGCTTGAGTGATGCTTCTCCTCCTCAATAGATGATAGAATCAAAGGTTTTGAAAACGGATTCCTAGACTGGATCTATATCTTATGTTCTAAAGCTCGGTGGAGCTGTGTTTGTAAATGTGTACATTCTTGTAATATTGTAGATTGGTGAAATTATAATGGAATACAAAGGAAGTTTTGAAATAAGTGTTATTTCGATAGTGTATGTAATTTATATTGTGGAAAGAAATTTTTTTATTGCTATGTTTTGGCATCATGGCATATCACTTTAGATGAAAACATTAAAAATTTTACTGTGAAAAACACCGGAATTGTTACAATTTTTTAAATAAATATATTTAAGATATCTATACTAATTTAAATAAAATTAATAACCATCCTAATATCAATCGCTGCACATGTTAAACATCAAAGTCCAAAGACAAATTTAATTGCTAAAACAGGAATTAATACATTAAACATCAAAATCCAAAGCCAAATGTAATTGTTCGATGAAAAGAAAAGCCAGAAAAAAATAAATAGCTTCTCTTACACCATGGAAGGCATGTTGATTACAGGAGATGAATGGAACACCTTGCTTAAATTTACATTAAATCTCAATGGTTGCTTTCTTTTGTAACTTGTCTCCTGTGAGCCTGCGGGGACAGACCTCTCCTCTTTGTTTACCCAAGAATGCGCTCCTCCTATTCCTGTCGTCTTCCCACTTCTAATCAAGAAGAGCTCTTGAAGAAGCTCCTTCATGGAGGGCCGCCTCTTCACATCCTCATTTAGACAAGCTTCTGCTAAATTAGCCACACTTTTCATGGCTTCCATGTTATCATTTTCCACCAACTGAGTGTCAAATAATTCACCAAGGAGGCCCTTGCCTTTTCTAGAGAGAAATAAATCCGCCAAGATACGTTCCTCTTTTGCTCTGTCTACAGACATAGGCTTCATGCTGGTTAAAAGCTCCACCATCACAACCCCAAAGCTGTAAATATCTGTTTTCTTCGTGAGTTGAACAGTCTTGTAGTAATGTGGATCCATATAACCCAATGTCCCCTTAACATCGGTAGTCACATGGGTATTGTCCAATGGCATTAGACGTAAGACGTGACAATCCGAAGTCTGATAGCTTGGCAGAGCATGTGGAGTCAAGTAAAATGTTTGCAGACTTAATATCTCTATGTACAATTGGAACCGAAGCAAAAGAATGCAGATAAGCCACTGCTTCTCCAGTCTCTATTGTGATCTGTAACCTCTGATCCCATGTCAAGAATTTGGTCCCATCCTTTCCATGGAGATGGTCTGACAGGGTGCCGTTGGAGACATATTCATAGACCAGTAATGGAATTCGAGTTTCCAAACAGCAGCCCAAGAGTTTTATAATGTTTTTGTGATCGATCTGAGACAGAATTATGACTTCATTGATGAATTGATTGATCTGTTCCTCATCAACTTCTTTGCATTTTTTTATAGCCACTAATCGGCCTTCTGCCAGTTTTCCCTGGTAAACGTTCCCAAAACCTCCAACTCCTACCTTGAGATCTTCAGAGAAATTGATGGTTGCCTTTACAAGCTCTGCTTCTGAGAATATAGTGGCTTTCCTCCGCCCTCTGTCTGAGGAGATGTATTCCTGAAGAAGAAGGCCTCTGTTTTGCAGAAAATACTTTCTTCTCAGAAGCACCTGTTTCCTTTTCTTCACTACCCAAAATATGGCTCCTGCAATCACTGGTCCTCCTACCAAGGAGGAAAGGATTCCTGCTTTACACAGTAGCAATATTCATGAGCCACTGTCGAAAAGTTTTAGAATCTATTGTAGATGGCTATTATTCAATTTCTACATAAACTTTAAAAATATAGAAAATACCTATAAGCAGGGGAGAGAGTATGCTGTCGTTTGTGCAGCTGGTTTTACCATCACCTTTCCCCTTTGCACATAAACAAGTGTAAGAGCCATTCGTGTTCACACATCTTCCCACCGGTGGTGGAATGCAAAGATTCATTGGCGAAATACCACATTCATTTATGTCTGTAGGATTCCATTTCAAGTAACAAGTAACAAATTTACATTAGCTGTCTGTAAATGAACACTGAAAAAGAACAAACCCAATACCCAGTCCCACTGATTTATTAATTTTGAAATAATATGAAAGGCTAAAAGCTGGTGATTGTCCACTACCAATTCATCCCCCAATTAATGAGATTGGTTGCTATTTCATCTTTTATTTTATATGATAGACTCCCCCTTTTTGTGTCACATTCTGTTCAGATGCCCCAGTCAGGAGCATCTTTTCCTTGGTTTTACACCAGAAGCCTTGTCCGTTGGGATTAAGCTGCACCCAGCATATTGGCTGCAATATTTTACCCATTTGGAAGCCCTTTTACTTTTACCCCTTGTGCTGCTCTCAGTTGAGATGAATTAATTATTTTTGTTTGTGAAATACAATAAATAAAATTCTTTTGTCGTTCAAATCCATTAGAGGAGAAATTAAAGTAGCAAAAAGAATAGACAGACAGCAAAGCAAACGTGGTTGTTCATACATTTTCATATTAAGCAGGTGAGGCGCGGGGATCAAACTATAAATCCATGTTGCTTATAATATGGATAACCCAATTCAAGTTTGGCTGTGCACTGAGCATACGTTCTTCAATAGAGTATGTACAACTCTCAGGAGGCAGGGGATTCCTTCACTCCGCCAGTGACTAGGGGTACTTCTAATTTTACTGAACTGATAGGAACTTTCAAATTTTAGATAATCAATGTTCCTTAGGATGCCCCTTGTGAAATTTGGCTGTGGAGAAAATCTTCAGTATGGTAACTACAGAGATTCATGGAGTGCTGGTGACTAGAGGTTATACCGACTTGTAACTGAAGGTGAGGATCTACTACAACTAATCCATTTGCCTGTGGAGAAACTCTTCAACAGGTGATACAACAATTCCCAGGAGGCATGACATCCCAGCGACCAGGGATACACCTAATTGTACTAAGTTTGAGGACCAACTTCCGCCCTGCGAAGGTGAAAAGCCCAATGATTCTAGGTGTGTGCTCGGCAAGAGGGTTTGCCCTACATACTTTACATACCCTCCACCTAGCGGAGTTTTCAGTGAATATAAGGGTACATCTCAATTGGCAAAACATTAAGTAAATAACCTGCAGATACGGTTGGCATGATAGAGTCCTCACCATAATGAATATGAAGAAGTGGAGAATGAGCAGAGAGAAAACACACTTCTCCATTAGCAAACTCTACAGTGGGATGCATATTTCTAACATTGCGTGGCAAAAAAGGTTGAGTTTAGACTTTAGATCATAACCTGACTTTTAGAGTATGCTATCTGGATTACGGAGTGTGGGTGTGTTGTTTGCAGCCCTATTACCAATATCTGGTTTTTAGCCTAAATATATACCAAGTATTGTGGAAACATTTGCTGTCGTTGGTATGACATGGAGGTACATAATGTTTTTGTGTATGGATAGAGGGCAACCCTATTGTCTGTCTCCATAGGGTGAAATTAAAAGTTATTTACAATTAAGATTCTGTTATTCCTGTTTGACTGTGTGGAAAGGCTCTAGATTAAAAGTGTCTTCAAACAAGCTACTTTCATGTTTCATGAAGTAGCACAGTAATATTGTAAATCGATTGTATGTCCTAATAAATTAAATGAAGAAAAAAACCCAAAAATAAAACGTTTAGTACCATACCAGTGCACTGGACGCCTGCCTGGTAACCATCACCTTCATACCCCTCGTCACATCTGCACACCTTGTAACCAGGCATCCCGGTAACATCAAGGCAATGAGCATTCCTTGAGCAGGTAAGATTACCCATTTGTTTTGCAGAGGAACAAGTATCAGCTTTAATACCCCAATCGATCTTGAGACCATAAGTACCAGCCCCAAGTCTTCCTTTATCAGGAGCCTGTATCTTGAAGGTCGTGGGGTCGAGTATGGTAGAGAACACACATTCTCCAGACGGCAGCTGCTCATACGGCTGCACCGAAATATTAACTCTTCCCCAATTTTCTATCAAGGTAATTTGGCAGCAACCAAACCCATTACAGTAGTCTGGATGGTAGATCTTCAAACAAGAAGCCGCGCACATTCCTCCAACTATTTTGTAGCTTGTTTGAAGGTAGTAGGAAAGAAGGATCCATTGGCGTAACAGCCAACCGAGGCAAACACATTGGATCCCGATATTGTGAAGGGTCCCTCCCTCGGCAGTGAAAAGAATTGGTGTGCGGTCTGCGAGACGTTGCAACTGATTGCTTTCAGATGTGTAACATTGATTCGCAGAGAGTTGTATGAGAGACTTAAGACCTGGTATTCACCTGTAGGTGTGGAAATGAATGGTACACTCCCCTCTCCGAATGTGGAGTTCTGTTTGCATACAAGAGAGAAACTGGAGTGACCACAATTCGAACCCTCGATGTTGAAGGGATAATTTATTTGGAGATATCCGCAAGCCTGCGGATAGCTGCAACCATTATCTCCTCCCACCACACCGAAGCAGAATGTCATACACAGAGCAGTAATTATTGCCAGAGTCTCAGATGTCATTCTTTTATCTCCAGGAGTTGACATGAGAATCTGTCCAAGCGTTGACATGAAAATTTGGACTTCGAGTACCAGGCCCGGATAACTTGTAATTCTCTTAGATTTCACTTTTCTCAATTTTCAACTGCAAAGAATATGTTGGGCAGTGCTCCCGATACCTACAAGATTTGGTACGTGTATGCTAAGAAATATAAAGTTGTCTGTACTTTTTTACTATATAATTTTTTATTTAAAAAATAAATAAATATGTTAGTAATCTCTAGTTTGAATTAGATAGTTTATAAAAAGCTGACTATGGTATTAGCACTTGTACCGGAGGGGGTGCAAGGGTTACCCCGATAGAAAAATATAGAGAAGTAAGAGGGGGTGTGACATGTAGTTTAGTACTTGTATATATATGTATGTATATTTTTACAAAGTTGCATGTAATATATATTTGGAGATAAAGCTAGCCACCACGACTAGAACAAACAAAGTTTTAGTCTCACAATAGAAAATAGAAATTATGAAAAGATAATGGGTGTATAACCATCTGTATTAGAGAATAAAGAAGTAAACATAAAATTTGTTCATTCTAGCTTGTTCAAATTATATAGAAAATTTCAGTAATATGTAGAGTTCTAACACCTTTGGCATTTATTTCGTACTCCCAAATATATACAATTTTGTTTGAATTAAATACAAATTGCTTGTAATATATAGAGAACACCTCTAGGATGTTTTGCATACTCCTTTATTATTTGAAAATAATATATGTATGTGTAAACTAAGATGTAAGTATTTGCCCCTAGTTTGTAGCAGTGTATGGAATGTAATGGGGTGGATGCACGGATAAACGAATGGATGAATGGAAGTGTGAGGCATGCAAAGGATGCCAAGGATTACAATTTGGATTGTGAATGGTCATTTGGAGAATTGTTGATGGCTCAAATAACGGTGGGTATGGTGAATGATAACGACCCATGTCAAGAAATTTACCATAAGCAAGTGTTAAGTGTACAATAAACGTTGACCAAGATCAAGATTGATTTTGATTATGGATGGCGATGGGTGAACATGGATTTGATAGATGGTTCATAGATGAACAAATTTATTATGGATAAGATGGATGGAGTGTTGGATTTATTATGGATGTGGTAAGATGCTTCTACCTGATTTGGCGCATGTAGATGTTCGATTTTGCACAACACATTTTTGCCACTATAGTGGTTCTTATTGAAGGGCAATTTTTTTTTTGTGTATCTGCTTGTTATTTTATTTTTTGAAAATATTAGAGTCATCTAGATGCACACATCACGATAGGGAGCCATTAGAGTCCTTATGATAAAGACTTGTTGTCAACACACGATTAATGCGACCTTTGGATATTATGGATGTCAAAGTGTATGGTGGTGAACATTGAGAGATATGAGATGTAGATTGTTTGGTTGACAGTTTGGATATGTTTTTTCCAAACTTGGGAGGATGAGCAATGGTAGGTGGATATGGAGATTCAATTGGAACAAACTTTTTCATATATCTTGTAGTTCGCTCCTGAAGCTTTCTTGTGCAATGTTGGAATTTTTTTGATGGATGAACTTCCCTTCTTGATTTTTTCCCCATAGTTTCTTTGACTAATGGAGGTTGATAGGGATAATTTTGTTTTGTAATTTTTGGTATCCATTTGAATTTTACTTGTCTATTTTTTTTCAATGATTATTTTACCTCAGCCATTTGCTCCTTTCTTTGATATACACTGTTCTCATGTGGTTGGGAAAAAATTATGGATGGGATGATGCGTGAATGGTGATTGAAGTTATAAATAGTTGTAGCATTGATAGCGGTTTTATCATAAGGACTCCACATTCTCTCCATGTTGGTGTTTGCACTAGACAAAGTTCCCTCTAGTGTTTAAGAGTTATCTATATTCCTTAATTGCTATGAAACCAAGAAGTTGCACAAGATTGCTAATATTTAATAGTAGAAGACTCTTGCTCATTGATAATGATGTTTAGAGTAGGAGACTCTTATTTTTAGAACATCTAAATGTACATTTAGGAGTAAGCATCCCATGGGTAGATGGAGGAGTAGGTGGTATATGGATATGATCATCATTTGTGCGACATTGTATGGATTGGAGAATTCTCATAAGATCATGGTAGTATATTGGAGGTACAGTTAATAATTTGGTGGCAATTTAATACTCATTAGATCAATAAATTGTAAAATCTTGGTGATTTGGAGCCCCATCTTTTTTATTATATTTTCTAAAATTGAATTGACCTATATAAACTATTTTCTAAATGACAAAGATTCACCACTACAAAGTTGCCATCAAATATAGATTGAATCCATGGATGAAATTCATTTCCACAAATGAAAGAATTAGTTCCATTAGCCTAAATCCAAACTTGGACAAAGAAAAATACAACCAAACATTGACCAAAATATACCAAATTTAAATCTGATTACCAAACACTATTTGAATCATTGAATGACTATTACATTTATATTTCAATTATTGTTCCAATTCTTAGTTTTAAAATATTTAAATATTATTACTTAATTAATATTTTATTTCTTTAAAAGGAAAATAAAAATACCGATGCTTTATGATGAGAGAGTTGCTTTAACAATCAGCAAAAGTATTATTTAGTTTTTATTCTCTCTGTGTCCTCCTGACGTGCCCCAAAACAAGTTTGACAGAAAGTGAAAACTTGAATGCACGAACAGAATCATATTTACCCTCCCTAAGGCTAACTATGTATTCACTATTCGTATATATACACCTGTCTCCCCAACCACATACTCAATTCAACTGATTTGAAGTTTATATCTTTCAGAAATAGATGTGCTCATTATAAGGATATTGGCTGTAATTTTCATTTTAATAAACATTCTCTAAAACCCTCGTGGAAACCTTATTTTTAGGCTACAGGTCACTAATTTGGAGAAGCGAAAGGTCAATAACAGCGAGCAAGAGTTTGGAGAAGTGAAAGGTCAATACCAGCTTATGATAAGGGTCAACAGCAGTGAGCAAGAGTTTTGAGAAGCGAAAGGTCAATACCAGAGAACTAACACCATAAGAAAGAACTAAAAGAATGGCATAACATATTCAATGGGAGAGAATCAATCGTGGCCATTAGAGTGTACGTTGTGTGAGGTCGCTCTTTATCTTACGTCAAGATTGGGTTCATCGTATATAGAAATACATAAAGTAGGCCGAATGACTGGTATTTGTTAGGGAAATGAAGTTTTACCCAGATACTATAAAGAAGGGATATGCAAAATATGACATGGAAGCAAGAAAAAACCATAATGACAAGCTAATACGATACCTGTTACCATAAAACAAACACTCACATCCTTTGTCTTCACTTGTTTTCTTTGTGTTCTTTCACCGTACGCACCATTATCTTGTCTTCTTTTTGTTCTTTCTCCCGCAGCTTGCATCCACTAATATCACTATCAAAGCTGTGTGTTTGTGCTGAATAGATTCATTCTTTTTTTGTAGGGTTAATAAGTGGTGAATTCTCAAATATTTACCAATAGTAGATGGGGAAGATACAAATTTATGATGACTGAGTTGGAGGTTGATATTTTTATGGCACACGTCACAGACAAGAAGACGGACACCCTCATTTATGCCCAACCAACTCAACAATTAAATATGGTCAGTGCTAATGTGGAAGAGTAATCATTCGTGCTCTATTTAAACAATCATGAACTAAGCAAGACCAGGCCTATAGAATAAACTGAGACAGTAGTGTGAAGCCCCCTTCACATCGTTCTAGGTTACATAATGCTTGGTCACACGATTTTGCGGCTGCTCAAATCTTGTAATCTAGCAAGAACTATGTGGAATTTTGCTTGTCCCAAAGACCCAGATATTTGTAAGCATATCATATGTACCCTAGGAATTGTCCTATGTGCCATGTGGACCAATAAAACGCTGACACGAAGGAATTGTAGCTGCACCAGACCTCGCCCTTCATAAAGATCGAACTAGGATAGTTGCACCGTACCATCGATCTTAAAACAGGGAAAATACCTAACTGACAACCATTTTATCCACACTTATCTTGCAAAACATTCGCATGGCCATAAACGAGAACGACTGGCTCCACCAACGCACAACGAAAACAACTTGCAACTGACTGTACCGTTTGCAGTATTCCAGCGTGAGATTAACGACAAACCACAGTTGTTTTATGGCATGAGACTTGTTTCAGGCCAAAAGCTCATACATAATATAGCCTATCGGCTAATTAAGTTTAAAGAGTTTACTATGATAGTAAGTATAATATTAAGTTGGAGTGACATATTTATGTGATTAAATTATATATTAGTGAAAGTATTGAACGTGATATCAAATGATTTATAGATATTTTTATTTTTTATCAAGTGTTATATTTTTATATTATTTTAGAGTTATATTATTATTAATTGTCTTAAGACTTTCACAATATGATAATTTAAGAGATTTTGGATGAGTTTATAAGAAGGAAGAATTTTGAAGGTATTAAATAATTTACTAATATTGATGATTATTTTTAAAGATACGCAAGAGTACCACAATAAATATGAACCATAAGAACTTAGATATATTTATAATTATCTTTTTAAGTCAATTCATGCAAACAAAATAATATTTTATTGTTCTTTCATGCTTGGAGTTGAGTTTTGTCAAAGAGTTCAATATTCTATTGAAATTATAGGAGGTCAATGATCTTTTTTTTGGATAAGGCCATTTGCAACTACTATGTCAAATAAAAATATTATTTTTGCTGTGATTTTATAGATGTCCATATCTTATTCTAAATGGTCATTTTTGCATAGGCTTAGAGGATACTAGCAAATGTTATGAAGACTGGATTTAAACCTTCTAAATGCATTTGCTTAAATATTTCCAAGGCCTTTTCAACTAAACCATTTTGTGCACATACAACAATCATCACATTCCTTGAGACCAAATTTCTTTGCGATATTTCATTAAAAATCCTTGAAGCCTTGTCAAGAATGTCATTCTAAGCATCTCTCACAATCATGACATTCCATAAGCCCATACTTTTTTCGGCATTTATCAAATAGTTTGTGTGTCTTTTGTATTCACCCACACTTCAAATACATATCTACCACAACATTTACAATTACAAAAAATGACAAAAATTCACCTTTCATTATGCTTTCATGGATGTCCATACCCGGTGCTAAAGCTCCATTTTAGCTCAAGCTAGTAGGATATTGGCAAAGATTGTGGAATTTAGCTTTACAACTACCCTTGCATTTTCTCAAAAAATTTCAAATCCTTTTCAAGAAACCAATTTTGTGTTCTCATTTCTTTGAGGCGCATTGTCAAATAGTTCAATTGTCTTCTGTACTCTTCAACATTTTGAATACATCTCTACAAAACAAAAGAAAAATATATTTTACAATGTTCTTCTTGCATCAACTTCATGGTTAAGGTAATGATTTAAAACAAATACAATAGAGAAATTTAAAACACTAGAACCTAATTAAGCAATTCAATTAATCACAAATGAATACTAAAATTTAGATACACTAGAAGCAAACCACTATAAAATTGAGAGGAACAAATCATATCATGTAGTGCCACACACTTATTGTGATAAACAAATAATGTTTAATATACAAAATTGATATACATTCTTAGGCATTTGATGGATGTTGTTCCCATGTTCTAAAGATCCCAATTTGTCATATTAGGCTAGATGATGTGGTCGCACCCACAAAATGGTTTGAAAATCATGGCAAAACCTATCCTGGGAATTGGACATTCCAGTAGGTGACTAATACCTCTTTGTGGTCGTTCATTTACTTGTCAAACTAGGGAACGTATACTTTAAATGGAGCAACACGATATGTGCACTAAAAACCAGTTTCAGTAACAACCTATTGAAAATAAATACTTGGAAAGAAATTCTATCAATGCTACAGGAAAGTAATGCAAAGTTCTCTTAACTCAACCATAATCTAACCAAAGCAGAAATAGTAATAGCTACAATTGAGAGACAAAATATAAACTGGCCTTATGCTATAGGAACAAACACAGGGATGGATTCTCGATGCTGCAAGAATAGTATAAGACTGAGCTTGTGTTGAAACTTCTAAAATGAAATCTAACTTGAATTAACAAAGGATAAACAACTACACTCCTACAGATACTTACTAAGTGGGCCCCCTTAGCAAGTATCAACTAATTTACACAAAAGATTGTGCTCAGAACTCCATCAACTTTTATTCATAACGTGAAATCATTTACATTGACTGTTTTGCTTCAGAAAACTAACAAAAACTCTGATTCATATTATAACTCTAACTCTTACATAATCTGCTTCTCTATCTATCTCCCTCTTGTTCACCCATGCATGAGGAACACTTATTTTTAAATCAGGAGAGCAACTAACTAACC
The DNA here is from genome assembly GCA_007258455.2 of Sequoia sempervirens. NCBI lineage: Eukaryota > Viridiplantae > Streptophyta > Pinopsida > Cupressales > Cupressaceae > Sequoia > Sequoia sempervirens. Next base: position 329,254,215 of record VDFB02047230.1, on the reverse strand, counting down.
CTAACAGAGAAAGACGTGGATATAAAATGTATCCCAAAATCGAGGAACAGACTTCATAAATGAGTTTATCCGTTCAACCCGATCCAAAGAGAATCTAGCACTCCACTCTTTCCAAATTAAATGTCATTTAAAATCCTTCCCAACGGTTTTTTTTCAAAGAGTCTTTGTCGGAGCTTCCTCGAAGTCGTGCAGGAAATGGACTTTACTACAAGGTCGAGATTGGCTGCGCTTGACTCGATCATACTTTCTTCAAAAACCTGTGAAACACAAGGTAACAGATGCGAAAGAAAAGGCGCATGGCACATACACAATATCCACTCATTAATCACATATTTAAATATATTTCATCATTCAAAAACTACATGCGTTATACCAATCATTTGGATAGTCAAACAGGGTAATAAATATAGACATGTCAACATGATCGGCTGCAGGAACATGAAAGTGTATTGCTATAGGATATCCCCCAATAAAAGGTTTCAAGAGAGTTAAACAACCATGAACAACAAAAGTAAAGGTATTAAAACTACACCATGATATCCAAATTATGAGCATATTTTGGGCTCATCGTGATGTTTGAAAAGGTTGTGGAGATAGGCCTTACACCTACCAATTATATTTTCTTAAAAATTTCCAAGGCATTTTCATTATACCATTTTATGCATATCTTGCAATTATTTTAGTCTATGAGACAACATCTCTTTGAGACATTTTGTCAAATAGTTCACATGCCTTTTGTATACTTTCACATTTTGTATACATGTCTACTAGGGCACTTGTAACAACTAAAAGATAGAAAAAGGTAAGTGTGTGATCCAAACTGAAATAGTTAAATGGATGTATGATGCACCTAGACTTCGTCTTTTTTCATTAGGAAAAGAGATCCCCAAAGGTAGGATTGACTTTCAACCCTTAGGTGAGTCAACCCTATTAGGAGTATCTGTTGTTTCTTTATGATAGAAAAGTGTAAAATATGACTGAAATGCACTTTTGGAAGATGAAAATAAAATACCTTGATAAACTTGGCCACTCTTATACCTTCGTTCGAAGGTACCTTTGCTCGAAGGTGCCAAAAATTAAAAAAAATACATCTACATCAAAATCTCCTCAGAAATTTCAATTTCAAAAATGGGGATGGACCTACAAATGAGCTTAACTTGACAAGATATTTTGTAAGATCATAGCCCTCGAAATGAGCTTTCCAACAAGTATAATTTTGATATGTTTTCATTTTATCATGTATTTAATTTTTAATTTTTATTGAACATAGGTTTTTCTTCAAACATCAAGCTCTTTATTCTGCAAAGGTTGAAAAATAGTAAAACATTGTAAAAAAAATTCAAATAATATCCTTTCCATCCGTATTGATGTTCTTGTTTCACAAAAAAATAAATAAATGGATTTCGACATATACACAACAAGTTATGTTGGACGACACACACATATGTCTAAATTATAGTTATAGTGACTTCAAAAATTAATTAAAAAAATATGTAATCAAAGATAATGAAAAAATATTTGTTCCCTCCATATTGATGTTGAGAGTCTATATATCAAAAATTAAAATTTTATCCTTTATAGAGAAAAAGTTATGTTGGACGACACAAATGTTACTTTTTGAAAATGTTGTTTTTTGTTCAAAACTAGTTATTAAAGGATATGTTGAAAGATTCATGATTTATTTTCGAATTAAAAATAAATAAAAATAGAATCTACACAAAATTGTCGCAAATCACTAGTTCATATCGGCTTCAAATTCTTAATGGTTTAGTTGTTATAGGTCTCAGAAGATGAAGATTCAGTTAAAAATATTGATGTAAATGTTCATCCTAGGAAAAAAGTGAGACATAATATTGTGGGATCACCCACATCCATCATGTAAATATTTAAATATGTAATTCCTTCAAAACATCAATAATTAGGCTCACATTTAATCATGACATAATAATATATTTCATTGAACAGAAGCATAATAATAAACCAATCATGTAAACACACAAAATGCCACCAATCGACATGTTGAGGAATCATGTCTCGAACATGCAATGGTTCATACACACCAATCAGAGTCATAAATAATCACCATAATAATCATGAGGAAGTGGTGAAGCTAAAACATTGATCTCACATTAGTAAGATGAAAATGGGAGGGGCACAACATTAATTCCTCAAGCAGAAGTTTGAGGTCTTTGAGCAATTTTAGGATATTAAAGATTTTGTAGAGAAAAAATCTTGAAAGTTCATCAAGATTCTACATATGGATAATGGGGGTGAATATATTAACAATTAGTTTGAACAATTTTGTGCTTCAAAAGGAATCAACACACAATTCCATACAGTCCTCAACAAAATGGTGTCACAGAATGTAAGAACATGTCCTTGAAAGAGATGGAAAATTGTTTGATTCACTCCAAATCCTTGACACCTCAGTACAAGGCAGAGGCCATTAATTGTGTGTTACATCTAGAACTGAGTTCCTCACAAATTTTTGAAAGGGTAACTCCTTTTCAAGCTCGGACTAGTTGAAAACCCACAATTAAGCACTTTTAAGTGTTTAGTTCTCTTGCATGAGCCCACATTCCAACAGATAAATGTAAGGCTATGGATCCGTAGAGTTAGCCTTGCATATTTATTAGGTACCCAAATGATGTCAAAGGTTATAGGTTTATCCATCCCACCACTCATGAGTTGTTCATTAAGAGGAGCACATTCATTTTAAGGATAACCCTTCCAATTCTTCTCCTACCACTTCTCCATCCACCATCAAATTTGAGGCATTGCATCATAATGACAACTCTTCAAAGGATCCAAATCCTCCTAATATTGTTGAGGAGTCTTCTTTCTCCACTTTAGATGGCAACAGTGATGATGAGATTCACTTTCCTCTCCTAGTCATCATTCAGAGGTTAATATTCTCCTCCAAACTCTCTAGCCTCAACACCTCTTTGGGCTCAACAGATATTGGATTTAGTGGGTGATTGGGTTGGTGATCCATCAAACACAAGAAGAACAAGGTCATAGTTTCAGTAGGCTCAACATCTCTTTGTTGTTTCATCTTCTGATCCATATACATTTCAAAAAGCTCAGGTATCCTTGAGTGGGATGCTGCTATACAGGAAGAGTCCAATTCCTTACAAAGGAATCATATATGGGATTTGGTCCCTCTTCCTAAAGGAAGAAATTTTTTTTTGATGCAAGTGGATCTATTGAAAAAAATTCACAGCAGATGGGTCAACTAATAAGCATAAGGCTCGCTTGGTCGTGAAAGGATTCTCCCAAGTTCAAGGGATTGACTACTTTGATACTTTTGTGTTAGTTACCAAATTGAATTCCATCTAAATTCATTTTGGTAGCTTTGATACTTTTGTGTTAGTTACCAAAATGAATTCCATTTGAATTGTCCTTACTATAGCTACAACCCATCATTGGGAAGTTCATTAGATGGATGTGAAGAGTGCCCTTCTTCACGATTCAACCTTCAGGAGGAAATTTACATGGAGCAATCACAAAGGTTCATTCAAGATCCTTCACTTATTTTTTTGTCTTTGGAAGTCTCTGTATGGCCTCAAATAGGTTCCTAGAGCTTGGTATGCCAAGATGGACTCCCTTTTGGTAGTTGGATTCACTCAATGTCATTTTGATTCAAACATATACATTTTACAGTGGGATGAAACACTCACATTTCTAGTTTTCTATGTTGATGGCTTATTGATCACAAGGATTCATTCATCCACCATCAAAGTAGTGAAAATTTCTTTGCATGATAGATATTTGATGTCAAAATTGGGTCTTTTGTAACTTCTTAGGGTTGAGATCACTTAGTCATCTTCTAGTATATTCCTTGGCCAACCCAAGTATGCACTTGATATAATCTCTAGATTTTGCATGGTTGAATTTGAACCTACACCAACTCCATTTCTGTCAAGGGTCAAACTTAAGGCTAAGTATTTTTCACCCTTGGTTAATGGCACTTTATATCAATAGTTTGTTGGGAGTCTCATTTATTTGACTCATATGAGACCTGACATTTTATATGTCATGGGTATGGTCTCTCGATTGATGCAAGAGTCACATGAGTTGCATTGGAAAGTAGCTAAACAGATCCTCCACTATATTCAAGGTACTCACAATTATGGGATTCAATATGCAATGGGTGTGGATATTGAATTAGTGAGACATATAGATTCAGATTGGGCAAACAATTATCAGGATCACAAGTCTACTTTAGGGTTTTGCTTCTCACTTGGTTTTGGTCCAATTTGTTGCTCCAACAAGAAATGGTTTGCAATTTCTCTTTTACTGACAAAGGTCGAGTATCGAGGAGCAATTATTGCCACCACTAAGGCTATTTGGCTTCAGAATATTGTCACTAAGTTCATAATTCAATTTTGAAAGCCTATAATCATCTTTTGTGATAATTAGACCATATAAATCTCAGGAATCTAGTTCATCATCAGAGGATGAAACATATTGAGATACATATGCAATATATTCGAGAGCTTATTCAATAAGGCATCATTGATCTTAAGTATTGTTCTACATTAGAGAAAACTGTGAACATCTTCATCAAACCCTTCACAGAAATCAAGTTCCTTCATTTGAGAGCTTTGTTTTGGGCATATAAGTGTTTGCTTCAAGAGGGGATTTTTAGTCCATTTTTTCTCTCTATTTAGGGGGGTTATTCCTCTTATGGGGGGATTCTTCTTTTGGGGGGATCTCTATGTACATGGGTACCTCATAGGATTTTTTTTTTGGGACCCATCTTTTCACGCACCCAATTTATGCTTAAGGGGGTGTTAGTGTGGGTTTTTTATTTTCCTTATGTTAGGGGTATTTCTTTTTTCCTACACATATTATTTAAGCTTTCTTAGGTTTATTAGGTGTGGCTAATGTGAGGACACATGGTGAAATACATTAGCTACATGTGTCATTCTCTCCCACACATGAGTAGTTGAGCTACACATCCTCTTTTGACTTGTTGTGCCACCTCTCATAACCACTATTTTATCCTTACCTAGGTAGGTTATGTGGTATTTAGGTTTCTCACCCTCTTTTGGCTTTATGTGCCACCTCTCATAACCACAATTTTGTCCTTACCTGAGTAGGTTATGTGGTAGTTAGGTTTCTCACCCTCTTTTGGCTTTATGTGCCACCTCTTAGAACCTCCCTTTTGCCTACACTTGAGGAGATTATGCCACCTATTTTGTCATTTATCAAGTAGATAGAATCTCCTACCTTATATGGGTAGTAGGACTTAATGCACCTTTTGGATGTATATGCCCTATTATATACAACACTCTACTCTCACCTTCACTAGTTCAATGATAGCTCCGTGAGAGTATTTTTAATTTCTCCTTGCATTGTCTCTATTTTTCTCTTTTTCATATTCTATCTCCACTCTATTATTTTGATCTTCGGTCATCTATTTATTGGAGGTGTATGTGATCTATGACCGACATTAGATCCTAGCTCACTTCTCACTTTTTGAAAAATCTAACAAGCACAATGTTAATTATATATAATGACTTATTTATTTACTTAAATATTTATAATTTAATTAAAACATATTTTAGATATAAAAATATTATTCAATTAATAACAATTTTAAAATAATTAATAACAATATATTAATATAACTTTTGTTAAAAACAAACATAATTTATAAATTTAAATTTTGTATATATTCAAAATAAAACGAAATATTCACTTAAGTTCTCTTCGAAATGTGGTGTCTGTGTATTCTATAAAAAAAATTAGACATTTATATAGACTCCACTCTTTCTAGAATAGTTTTAAAGAAACAAAAGACAACTTAAAATGAAAGTGAAGGAACCACATATATATATATATATATATATATATATCCTTCACTCTTTCATGTATTCCATTTAGTTGAGCTAAGAAGATGTTTTTCCAGTGAAAGTTCAATTAAGTCGTTTAGGTAGTCAGCCATCATTCAATAAATATAATATAATTTTGGAAATAAATTATTGTTGTTCATTCTACATTTTAATATTTCAATTGTTCATTTTACTAAATGAGAAAGCTCTAAAATGAAAAGAAGATTCCCTCCACACATATTCCTATGTTATCCAATTGGCAACCATATTTCTAAAGGTAATAAATTTTTTTTTTTAATTTTATGGTTGATTAAATGTATGGAAAACTATTTTAAAAGTAATAATAATGGTATGTGTTTTAATTGTATGTGAGGAGCACATGGTATATTAGATTGTATTATAGAAAGATGAAAAATGTAAAAATATTGAATTGTTAATTTGGTTATATTATGTCAAATGTCACTCGATAAAATAATTTGAAAAATGATAAAAATAATTTTCTTTAAATTATAAACTAAATCTAAAAATAAATTGCCACAACTTATTAGTTTACATAATCATTAAAATCTTACTTATTTGTTCAATACAATTAACAACAAATAAAAAATATTGATTATCAGTGTCCCAGTAGACTAAAAAATGAGGCATACTATTGTGTTTTCTAAGTGTGGCACACATACCTCAATTTAATGGATCAAATTGTGTTATCAAAATCAACATTTCGTGTTGAGGAAGTGGTATTAGAGCTAGTTTTGTTGATCTAATCATCATATTAGGGAGGTGGTATTAGAGTTGGTCCTTCCTTGTGATGATAGGAGGAAATACCAAAATGCGATTTTTTCTTGGGGTTTCTTAACTTGTATTCAAAGCATTATGATTTTGTTGCAAAAGTGCAAAGGTTTGGGATGTTGAATGCACTAACAAAGGAGTTGCAAGGGGTTTCCAAATCTATTTTTTGTGTGCAACAAGGTCTCAAAGAAAGTTTGGCATGTACTTGTGGTTTGAGCATTTTAGAAGGTGTACACTGGGTGAGCCATCAAAGGACGTGCATTTGGTACTCTTGATGGATTGCTAATTCAAAGTATTTTTTGGGCCACACCATTTGGAAGCTACTTATTTTATGGGTACTCTAGTTTGCACTCTCTTTTCGTTTGTTGAGGGGTGACTTGCATGTGATTTTGCAAGTTTGTAAAGACCCAAGATTGGGCAATGTTTGTACTTTAATGCATGGTTGCAAGAGTGCACTTTTTCTCTTTGAGAAGGATAATATTTTTTGCATCTTGTAATGTTGAAATAGTTTGTTGAAGAGTAGAGAAGCAAGAAAGTGGAATGTGTAGGATTGCATACTTAGAGTGTGTAATAAAGACCAGGGATAAAGATAACGTGTCTAATTCCTAGGTTGCTTTTGAGGCCAAAAGTTGCACATGAGTGGACTTAATGGACATGTTGTTTAAATAATGCTTATGAGGACTAATGTAAATAGATTCTTTTTCAAATTTTTCTCATGTGTTTCTTGGATAAATTAAGGGGAAAGTCACCATGTTTGGAGATTGGATGGACTTGGGTGTTTCCAAGCCACATTATTGAGGATTATTAAGTTGGGATTTCTTAAGATTATTTTTTGTTTGGTGAGCTTTAGGGGACCAAAAGCTTCTTGGTTAGAAATATGTGATTTTAATTTAGTCAAGTTGTTTGGATATATTTTTGACATTTGGACCATTAAGGTCATGAGTGTGTAGTTGTATTATAGGGCCAAAAGTAGTAGTCAAATAAGGTCAAATATGGAGTGTTTTTGCATATTTTTGTTCCTCCCAAAATTATATGCATTTTCAAATTAAATGTCATCACATTTCAAGTTGTTACACAAAATTTATGGCTTTAGAAATGTTTTTGTTAATGTCATTGGAGTTGTTGATGATGTACACTAGAGTTTTTGAAAAAGACACAATTGTGATTGAAGTCATAAGTAGTTGCTATAGAAAAATCATGATATATCTTTTTAATCTTTAAAAATTGATTACATTAAATTATTTTGGTAACTTTACAAGTGGCATAAACATTGTATGTGGAAAAATATTCATCATATAAGTTTATAAAAATATAAAAAAATGATTGTGAAAGACCAAAAACCCAAATTTTAATTAGAAACCAAAAATAGTGACTTTTAGGGTTCCAAAGAATGTGATGCTTTGGTTTGTCTTCCTTTTGGTCTTATCTTTGGCTAAATGAATCTTTTTGACAAGTATTCCACATATAGAACAAGGGGGATTCTCATTTTATTGTTGGTTTTAGTCCAACATAAGATTATTGCATGTTGTTGGAATAGTTTTCCTTTGTGTAAAGAGTAGTTGTAGGTTAATGGAAGCTCCGAAAATGAGAGAGGGCTCCATGGTTATCAAGATGGAACATTGTTTACCTACATATCATGCATTTTTTTTATCTTTTATCTCATTCATGATGGAGTATGTGTGATTTTTTTGTGTAGAGTTGTGGGTTTTAGTCATTCTCTCTATTTTATGTAGGTTTTAGTCCTTTCTACAATTGTAATAGGATTTGTTGCAAATTTATGTCATCTTCAAGTTAGTCCATAGATGTGTTGGAGCTTGGTATAAGATGTAGAGCATTTATAAATCCTATGAGCTAATTTATACACATGTAAGGTTGAGGATTGGTGGCATGAGGAGAAAGTTCTCACTCCTATAGGAATTTTCTACCATTTGAGGGTTTCTCTTGAGTATATTTGTGTTGCATATTCTTTGTATTTGTGATGCATTTTTTTTCCACACTTTCAGATGTTTCTATTTTATCCTCTAATGCACATGTTATAGGTAGTTGTTAGGGGTTAAAAGAACTTAGAGGAATTTTTTGACATCTCATTTCCAAATCTATACATTGTGTATCAAAGCGCAACATAACTACCTAGAGTTTATGATCTAATTAAAGGATCTAAGATGTTTTCTTCAAGAATGCATTACAATTATGGTTTCAATTCCAACTTACAAAAATGAAATTAACACACAACATAATTAAATTAATGAAATAATGAAAAGACAAAATTTAGAATGAGAGACAAGAGAGAGAGAATGCAAACAACTTGATAACAAAGTTTGTCGTAAGAACAACTACATCTCTAGGCCCCTCTCCAAAGAGTAGACCAATCCGATCAAAATCTCTAGAAATTTGGCATTACATTTGTTTACAAGATTTTCCCTTCAAGCACGACATAATTCTAGCATTCTCCTGACGTACAAGATCAACAATTTGTCTCTCCAAAATTCTCTTAAGTCTTCAACACCTAAATAATCCTAAATGAATTCCTAAGCCTCTAACCCCCCCTTTTTATACTAAAAAATTACTCAATTGGGCTAATAACCAATTGATTTACAAAATCCACCTTATCTCTCCATTTTTACATAAAAATCTTCAATAATCTTCTTTATTTACATATTAGGATTATTAAATAATCCTAATTAACCCTTTCAAATTATTTAAGCCCTTCCATTTATCTTTTTCGTGCTTTTGTTGTTTCAATAGGTTACAACTAATCCTTAAAAAGGATTATTCTTTTAAAATTTGGAGGGATTATGTTTAATTTTAAGGCATTCAGTTTAGCAATACTCAACAAAATCAACCGATGCCATATATTTTTCAACGGACATCAATGGCATAGCAGTTAGAACTCCTTTTATAGACCAGTTGGTTTGGGGTTCCAAACCTGTCGGCCACCTTTTTAAACAGATTGTCACTATTTTCTTTAACAAAATAAACTGCCTGCCATTTATAGTTAAACGCCCATGTGTTGGTGTAACGGTCGAGTGCCAAATTTGGTGGAGGTAGGTGGGGGGTTCAAATCCTCCCCACAACCTAACAAACGATGCAACCATTAGAGGAGAGTAGATAGGGTGCCACATGGCACGCTGAGGAGGCGCCACGTGGCACAATATGATTTGTTGGTGTGTGATGACGTGGCCCTGATGTGTTTCACCATGTGGCACCCAACGATGTGTCACATGGCCTTTTTTCTCTTGATTGACGATGACACATGTCAACTTGTGATTGGTCGATACTGCTAACTATGCACTGACTACCATGTTGACGTTAGCAAAGTCAACCCAACTTTGACTACTCATATTTCATTCAAATAGACTCTAATTCGCATGAAACGAACGTCGTCAGAAAGATCTCGACGAGCCCTTCATGATGATGCTAAATTTGACCTATTTTGATGATGTCAATTTTTTACCCTTTTTGTTCTCTACCCGAGTCCAAGGTTGACCAAGGTTTGACTAAGCATATCTTGGACTCCGTAGCTCCATTTGACTCTGTTCGAGTTGCATTGGACTCAAAATTTTGGCCACTTTCTAATGATGCCATTTTTGAAGAAAAATGAGAAACTTCAATTTTTGGTGAAGATCCTCCGAATCAGTCCTTCCCACTAGAGAGCTTTTGGACCTCCGAAAGCTAGTTACTTGGAAAGTACCCAATCTCCATCCATTTTTCCTTGCTTGGATTCATCCCCTTCATTCCCACTCTAAGGTACTCAATTGCTCCTCTTCATGAAGTCCTGGTTTTCCTGTCTAGGATGACATCCTCTGGCAACTCTTACATGTACTTTGGTGAAAGATCATCAACTAATGGAACCTGAATGTCAGTCTCCTCATCCAATATTATCAGAGGTTCATAAAACTTCAAGTTCTCAGTATTGACAACTGAATAGATTTGCATGTATGGAGGAAGATTAAGGTGGAAGGCATTGGTTCTGATCTTTTCCAAGATCTCAAAAGGACCATACCAAATTGGTTTGAGCTTCCTTCCTTCACCTTGCATTTTTTCCTTGCTAATATGTAACCAAACACAGTCACCGACTTGAAAATGATGACCGGTGCAATATTTATCATTTAGAGCCTTCTATTTGGCTTGGCTCTTTTCCAACTATGCTTCCACTGCATGATGGATGGCTTGGACTTTCTAGATGAACTTCAAAGCCTTCTCTGAATCATGGCATCCATCTTCAACATCATCCTTCCCAAGAGAAAAATCCATTGGAATTTTGGGCACATAACCGAAATAAGTCTCAAAAGGAGACCTCTTTGTAGAAGAGTGTGTTGCATGGTTGTAAACATACAACACATAATGAAGACTCCCATCCCACAACTTGGGATGTTTGTTGTAGTAGCCTTTGAGTAGATGCACAATTTTCTTGTTCACTACTTTTGTCTATCTGTCAGTTTGCGGATGGAAGGCTATACTCTTCTTCAGTCTGGTGTCCATGAGTCCCCACAAAGCTGACCAAAATTCCCCTAGGAATCGAGAATCTTGATCTGATACAATAGAAGTAGGTAACCCAAAATGAACCCATACAAATTCGAAGTACATTTGAGCTGTCAATTCAACAGTGATTTGTTTTTTACATGGCATTAAAATACACATCTTGCTGAACCGATCAACTACTACATAAAGAGAGTCATGACCCTTCCTAGACATAGGTAAACCCCCAACAAAATCCATAGACACACTTTCCCATGGACGGGATGGAACAGGTAATGGTGTGTACAACCCCAGTTTTCTGTTACTTGGTTTACTAGTTGCACACATGATACAACCCTTAATGCATTTGGTGACAATTTCCTACATTTTAGGCTAGTAACAATATTTTTACAATTGAGTAATTGTTTTACTTACCCCAAAATTTCCTACAATCAAAGAGGTGCGAGCTTCACGAATTACATGTGCTTTTTCATCTTTCAGAATACATAACTTTCCCAAATGATACAAAAGTTTATCCTGCACATAGTAATCTTTCTCTTCTATTTGTTTTCCTGCAATTAAAGCTAAATAAATATCCTTAAAGTTTTCATCATTATCATACTATTCCTGAAAAATTTCATGTACCATGGAACTACCTTTAAGGATAATCAATGAGTTCATAACAAGAGGCCTAGAAAGCATATTTGCTACTTTGTTATGGGTACCTTTCTTATACTCAATTACCAAGTGAAACTGTTGCAAAAATCCCATCCATCTGAAATGCATACTTTGTTGTAGTTTAGACTGTGAGTGCAAGTATTGTAGTGGTTGGTGATCAATGTGGATTATAGTTTCTTTCCCCATTATGTAATGGTTCCATTTTTTAACACTCTGAACTAAAGCATAAAATTCCTTATCATAAGTAGGATAGTTACTGCTCCTAAAAAGGTTTTAGAGTGGTAGCAAATTGGTTTACCTCCTTGCGTGAGAACAACTCCCATGGAAAACCTGCTTGCATCAGTCTCAATCTCAAATGGTTGATGTAGATCTGGTAAAGCCAGAACTGGTGCAGTGCTTAACTTTTCCTTCAAAGTGTTGAAGGCCTTCTGTTGTGGACCTCCCCACTAGAAATTTGTCTTCGTACTTGTCAACACGTGCAATGGTGATGCAATGTTTGCAATGAACTTTCTCCAGTACTGGACTACCCCTAAGAAAATTTTGACTTTTGTTACAATACTTGGATTAGGCCAATTCACAATAGCTTTGACCTTTGCAGGGTCTACTTTCAATTGACCATTCCCTACAACATAGCCTAAGTACACTGGAGATGTCTTTGCAAATTCACACTTAGAAATCTTTACATAGAGTTTTTCTTTTCTCAAAACATCAAAAAATTTCTTTACATGACTTACATGATCGTCCCAAGACTTTCTAAATATAATAATATCATCTAGATAGACAATGACAAAATCATCAATGAAAGGACGAAAGACATCATTCATGAATCTCATGAACGTGGAAGGTGCATTACAAAGCCCGAAGGGCATAACCAACATTCATAAAGTCCCTATTTTATCTTGAAAGTAGTTTTCCAAATGTCATCTTCTACAATTCTAATCTGATGATAACCACTTTGAAAATCTAATTTAGTGAAATAAACTGCATGTTTAACTAACCAAGTAAATCATTAATTCTTGGAAGAGGATACCTATTTTTTACCATTATTTTGTTTAGGGCATGGTAGTCGATGCACATTCTCCAAGATGCATCTTTCTTTGGAACCAAGACAATTGGAGAACCACAACCATGTACTAGGACGAATGACTCCTTTTTCCACCAACTCCTAAACTTTCTTTTTGATTTCCTCATTCTACATAACAGAAAAATGGTACAACCCATATTAGGAAATGGCACATCCTACTGCAACTAGATTTCATGTTGTATTTCCCTCTTGGGTGGCACCCCTTTGGTTCCTGAAACAAGTCATCGTAAGTGGAAACAATTTTGACCATGCCAACCTTATGTTTTGGGTCACAGCCCTTAAATTCCTCAGAGTTATCTTCTTCTTTTTCCTTTACAAGCACTAACACAAAGTTCTTACTAGAGTTGACTAATCTTTTCATTTGACCAACATTAACTAGTGTGAGATTAGTCTTGACCTTGTGTGCATGTACAATATATTCTACCCCATATTTAAAAAGATGATACTTGTTATCCCCCCTATAAAAGATTTCCTTTCTATCATATAGATAAGGACTCCCCAACACAAGCCCAAAAATATCCAGAGGTACAACATCTACTTCTACTTCATCAATGAAATTAGTAGTGATGGAAAAACGCAATTTGCATTATTTTGTCACTTGCAACTGCGCATCATTACATACCCATCCAAGTGGATAGGCATTAGGATGAGGAGTAGTAGTTAGATTCAATTTCTTAACAACCTCTTCAGAAATCAAGTTGACTTGAGAGCTTGAATCAGAGTATCAATCTTTGTGTGTTTAGTTACTACACGCATGTGAAATAGTTCATTCCATTGTTTATAAAATTTAGGAGTGGATACTTTACTTGCATTACTTGTACTTGCATTAGAAATACTTGCTTTAGAAATACGACATCAGAAGAAAGAATTATACCTTTCCCTTTACCTTGGATCCTGACAGCAACGATCTTTGTCTCATCTCTGGAATTAGATCCAAGATCTCGTTGAACGATAACAAGTCTTTTTTTTTCCTTTATTGCCTCCAAATCTTTTCAGCCTTGACTCTGGATGCAATTTTCAGCACCTCAATTCATCATGCTCCTCTTTCTTACAGTGTGAGCATGTGGATTTTTCACCCTCTTTCTTCATCGTAGCTATCTTCTTTCCTTTACCTTTATCTTGGTCTTTACCCTTAGGTTTCCCCTCAGACTTAGATGGTTTTTTTATCAAACTTATCAATGAATGATCCCTTACCTCTAGACTCTAAGTGGGTAGCTTGAACACAAACTTTGTCTAGGTTATTAGGATTCAAAACCAAAATAGAATGTCTAAGGTAGGAATGAAGACCTCCTATGTACTTCAACAAAGTATCCTGGGTGTACAAAGGAACATCTAATGCAATATACCTTTTACGATATTCATGAGTGTACTCCTGAATTGACCGATCTTTCCCTTGCCTAAACATTTGCTAGTTCATCATTAATTGTTGCATGTAGCCTAAGGGATAGAATTACTTTTTAAGAGCACTTACAAATTTTGTCTAAGACAAGTTGACTTTACCATGTTGGGAAACTTTTTCCCTAGTCCTACTCTCCCACCAAGTTAGAGTTGTACCCCCTAGCCAAAGAGTAGCAAGTTGGATCCTATCAACATCATCTAAGAGGTTTTGAACTCTACAATAGACTTCAACCTGTTGAATCCAGTCATCTAGTTTTTCAGCATTTAATTCACCACAATACTTTGGTAAGACAAATTTTACATCCAATTTAATTCTGGGCTTATGCACACCCTTAAAAGGATTAAAAGGCATAGAATGACTAGAAGAAGGAGAAGATGGAGAAGAGGGATGAGAAGGAGAAGAGGGAGGTGTCTTTGGAGGCTCAGTATCATCTCCTGATTTCTTTCCTTTGCCTGCATGAGCTTCATGTCTCTACATCCTTTCTTACCTCTCTTGGAATAAGACTTTGACCATGGGCTTCATATCGAGAAAATCCTTCTAAAAACCCTTCTCATCAAGCTCTGAACTTTTTCCATCATTTGGATCTACCATCTGTGTTCGTGGATGAGCTCTTTGTCTTCCAATCTTGGGATTATATTCTTCAATTTTTCCTTTGCCTTGTTGAAGCTTCAAGCATGTAAGCATTCAATTATGCAATACGACTCAAAACACAGCTCTGATACCAATTTGATTTGATTAACGGATCTAAGACATTTGCTTCAAGAATGCATTACAATTATGGTTTCAATTCCAACTTACAAAAATGAAATTAACACACAACATAATTGAATTAATGAAATAATGAAAATACAAAATTTAGAATGAGACAAGAAAGAGAGAATGCAAACCGCTTGATAACAGAGTTTCTCATAAGAATGAGAACGTCTCTAGGCCCCTCTCTAAAGGGTAGACTGATCTGATTAAAATCTCCAGAAATTCGACATTACATCTATTTACAAGCTTTTCTCTTCAAGCACGACGGAATTCCAACATTCTCCCGACATACAGGATCAACAATTCATCTCTCCAAAATTCTCTTAAGTCTTCAACACCTAAATAATCTTGAATGAATTCCTAATCCTCTAACCCCCCTTTTTGTACAAAAAAATTACTCAATTGGGCTAATAACCAATTGATTTACAAAATTCACCTTATCTCTCCATTTTTACATAAAAATCTTCACTAATCTTCCATATTTACATATTAGGATTATTAAATAATCCTAATTAATCCTTTCAAATTATTTAAGCCCTTCCATTTATCTTTTTCGGGCTTTTGTTGTTTCAATAGGTTACAACTAATCCTTAAAAAGGATTATTCTTTTAAAATTTGGAGGGATTTTGTTTAATTTTAAGGCATTCAATTTAGCAATACTCAACAAAATCAATCGATGCTGTATATTTTTCAATGGGCATTAGTGGTGTAGTAGTTAGAAATCCTTTTATAGACCGGTTGGTTCAGGGTTCCAAACCCGCCGACCACCTTTTTAAGTGGATTTCCATTGTTTTCTTTAACAAAATAAACCGCCTGCCATATATAGTTAAATGTCTGTGTGTTGGCATAACGGTCAGGTGCCAAATTTGGTGGAGGTAGGTGGGGGGTTCAAATCCTCCCCCACAACAAAATTTTAACAAACGATGCAACCGTCAGAGGAGAGTAGATAGGGTGCCACATGGCGTGTAGAGGAGGCGCCATGTGGCACAATATGATTTGCTGGTGTGTCATGATGTGCCCCTGACGTGGCGATGATGTGTTCTGCCATGTGGCACCCAACGATGTGTCACATGGCCTTTTTTCTCTTGCTTGATGATGACTGTACCATGCCGACGTCAACAAAGTCAACCCAACTTTGACTACTCATATTTCGTGCAAACGGACTCTAATTCACATGAAACGAACATCATCAAAAAGCTCTTGACAAGCCCTTCGCAATGATGTTTACTTTGACCAATTTTGATGATGCCAATTTTTTTACCCTTTTTTTTCTATATCTTGGGTCTAAGGTTGACCAAGGTTTGACCGAGCATATCTTGGACTCCGTAGCTCTGTTTGAATTCATTCAAGTTGCGTTGGATTCATAATTTTGGCCACTTTTTGATGATACCATTTCTGAAGAAAAATGAGAAACTTCAATTTTTGGTGAAGATCCTCCGGATCAATTTATAATTCAAAGAGGCTGATGACTTAAACAATCTTAAATCACTAAAAAAAGAAAAAAGTATTTAACCTAAACACATACTTTCAATAGGATTGGATACAAGAGAAAGGTCTCAAGATATTAGAGCTCATTACTCACAAGTGATAATGCATATAAAATTAATTTCCTAGATATATAGGTCATTTAATCCAAACTCTTCAAGAGATTTTGTGCAACAAGGGTGGAGATGCATGCCAAAAATATAGGGTGCAAATTCATTCTAAGGAGTTTACAAATGTGTAAGGTACATATTCATTCCAAGGAGTTTGGCTAAATATAAAACTAAAAAACTTTATCAACTTATATTTTTTGACTTAATAGCAATTGTTCAAGGTTAATAAATATTCAAAGCAAAAATCCTACTATATAGAGCTTATCAACTAACTTTTGAAAAACCATAGAATTGTCTAAAGTGGCTCAAATTTCCTATTAAACATATTGTATGGGATGATATAGATGCACTTCAAGCTCTCTAGGATGAATTCATACCTTAAATGTTTCAAAATTTGAGGGACTTAATCTAAGTGATGCAATAGTAAAATTAATGAGGTCAACCAACTTCTTCTCATGTATGTGAAAAAAAGAAAATAATTAATAATGAATAGTTTTTTATTAAAAAAATATTTTCATTAGAAGAATGTGTTTGAATATTATAACTATTCATGGTAAGAGTCAATTGAGAGTTGTTCATAGGTTGAGCATGATAAACACATAAGCATGACCACTACTTCATACTTAATAGCATTGGTGTCATCATGATCTAATTTTTTTGTAGGTGATGAGGGATTTGTTGTATCTATAATAGAGGAACACGATCAATCTATTTTTGTAAGGTTTGAATATGTTGACATGCTTGCTTTAACAAAATTTATGCCAAAAAAATTATAGTAAAATTTGCTACATTCACACAAAGACTTGACCATTTGATTAGATGATTGCACTATGTTTTATTGACAACAATATTCCCATAATATCATGTGCATACCAAATCTCTTAAAATACATTAAATTCAAAATAAATGTAATCCAAACATTGCAATCATTATACTGAAATAAATACTTAGAATAATAACTTCACCTTACATATGTAAATATTGAGCAAACGATTTAAAAAAACCAAAAACTTAAGGAAGTAATAAGATAATTGATGAAATATTTCAAATAAAATTAATAACAATTGAAAATAAATACAATTCACATGTTATATCATCATATTTGTTTTAAATGCAAACATAATAAATGTTTAAAATACAAGCTTTGCATTATATAAAAATATGGAACATTTTTTCAAAAAATATTTAATATTTAATATCAAAAGACATTCTACAATAATAAGAAGGAATAAAGTGTAATGGTGTAAATATGTTAAAAAAGTTGTTATCTTTTAACTTAAATTTGGTAGCCACTTACATCTCAAAATATTAATATTTAATAATAAACATAATGTTTTTAAAATAAGCAGTATATAAAATTTATGTCTCCATATATACAATAGATAAAATAATTGTACAATAAAATAAAATAACTCCAAATTAATATCTCTCAACATTTTTGTTACACCCCAATTGTGTAATTACTATTTAGTGTAAATGTGAATTTTGTGGACGAATAAATTGTGCTTGCACTTTGTTATAAATGCATTCCGAATGAATGTTATCTCATTTAATGTTATGTGATGAAATGCATATATGAGAAATGGATGGATATTGATTTGATATTCTAACTTTGGAGATGTATTATGTGAAATGCATGTTTTGTCGAATAGTTAACTACCTTGGGCATATGTTAGTGGATGTAGGTACATGTTCAATTCCTCCAAGCAGAGGGGAAGTATCACTCAGGAGAGAGTCTTGGTCGGGTAACTAGTAACTTAAGCTATATGAGCTTACACACACCACAATAGAATAATTGAGTCGGGTTATTATGTGGGAAGTTGGTAAGTCATCCTTAGTTTGATATGCTTGCATTAGTAAGAGTCTTTTTTACTACTGAATGCATTATTGGGTGATTTTTAGGTGTTTGAGCTTGTGAGTTCTTCCTTATTACTATGCTTGTATTGATCATGGGTAAACCCACAATAGTGCGTTACAATTTTTTGCATGAAGAAAATTTAGAAATGTCCATGAAAATATTCAAATGGCTTACCCCTTCTAATGAAGGGGGTTCGAATGAACCCCCCCTTCTAATGAATGACCACTTGCACCATATAGGGGGGTTCATTTGAACCCCCCTTCTAATGAATGAAGGGGGTTTGAATGAATCCGCTTCATTAGAATGGGGTTCTAATGAACCCCCCTTTTTCACCTTCCCGTCCACTATTTCAAAATTTATGCATTTTTTTTACTATTGAAGCCCGAAAAGGAGGTGCAAATGGAGTCAAATTAATAAACCAAGTTGGAGGACTGTAGTGATAGAAACGTGCTTCCCAACAACTATAAATTTAATATATTTTGTTTTTATTTTATATATTTTTTTTAGTTTTATTGAACATAGGTTTTTCACCGAATATTAAGCTTAGTGAAAAATTATTATAAAAAAATAGTAAATTTGAGAATTTTTTTAAAAAAATATATATACGCACTAGGTATTGATGTCCTTGTTCCAACAAAAAAAGAAAAATTGAATTTCAATCCATACCAAAAAAGTTATGTGAGCCGAAGTGCACCTATTTCTAAATTGTAATTTGTTTGATTCCAAAACTTAATTAAAAGAAAAATATTCAACAAAACATTATGAAACAAAATGCAAGCACTAGATACTGGTGTTATGAACTTAAATTCAAAAGAATTAGAATTTTATCCTTTGTAGAATAAAAGTTATGTGAGCCGAAGTACACACCACTTTTTAAAAATGTTTTTTACTATTAAAAACTAGCTATCAAAGGAGATGAAAAATAAATTACAATTTAATTTCATTTTTATTTTTAAATACATTTAAAATCTACAAACAAAATATCACAAATCACTAGTTTATATCATTTTCAAATTCCTAACAATTTACCTACTATAGGTGTGAGAAAGTGAAGTGTTTTCTAAAAATGTTGATTTCAATGCCAAGTTTGGCCAAAAAGTGTAACCCATTATTGTGGGATGACCTCGATGAGTAGGTCATATGAGGAATATGTATACGTACACATAGGAATGTTGATGATAGACCATACACATGAAGAAACACGTAGGGTACATAGGTAGACATATCTATGCATGCTTATGCACGAGTTCCTTATACACATGGAATTATCCCATGGATCTAACGACATGTATATGTATACGTATATCGCTAGTAGGCTCTTATCAATACAATAGTAATTGTGTATGATTTTGGTGTGTGAATCGAATGTGTATATGTATATATAAAGTATATACATATATCCATATGTATATATGTATCAATATATGTGTATGGTGGCAAATGGACATGCCCATACAAATGTATCGATATATGTATACATACGTGTACATGTACATAGAGGTATATATATGTACACAATTGATATATTGTTACAACAATGTGATTGCTATCTTAATTGTATTCATATGTATATCGATATATGTGTGTGTACCAATAATATGTATATATGTATGTATATATATATGGCTTTGAAGTTGATTATCATTAAAAAAACTTAGAGGCTAATTTAATAACTAAATCAAAGGCCAAAGTATGATATATTTGTGATTGTATTCTAAAGCCGCATATTACTCTTGTTGACTACGTATGAAGAGTTAGTATTTTGCAATCAATGAGTAGCCATTAAGTCAATATATGTAGAAAGACTAAGTCGACACTTTTTGTGGAAACACCTTGGACTTAGTAAATTCTAAATGCCATATCATTGAGCAAATATCAACATCTGTAAAATGTGTATAAGGTAATGAACAACAAGTCAACGACTTGGTAAAACTCTTTAAATGTGTGAATTGACTCATACCAAGACTTAGTCGATGCAAGTTTGGTGTTGTATATTTGATATTGACTTATTCAAATATAATGTAAATTGCACCAACTCTGTAGGAGGTTATTGATGCTTTGGCACCACCTTTGAATCCTATTTTTTGTAGATGTCTATTGTGAAAGCAATTCAAATTACACCTTTTTCATCATGTGCTTATTTGAACTAGTCTCTTGCTATTGTCATCTAAAGAGATCAACCTGTAGCTTGTTTTAGCTAAGTATGTGCGCCACCTTTTAATTGAGATGATTGTGAGTTGTTTTGCATGGTAATTTTTGTCAAAACTCATGCCTAATCTATAGGATGAGTGGTCTCCAATCTGTTGTATAAATAATAGAGCAAACTCACTTGTTTGGGACACATTCTTTATTCATTTGTGCTCAACATTTTTATGCGCATTAGCTCTGCATTCCTATCTGCTTAATTCTATTATATTTTGTGAGAGAGAGTTATGAGTGGCTATGAGAGTATAGTATATTGGGAGAAGTATTTTCTCAACTTGTGAGAGTTAGAGTTTATTGTGACTTTGTTGGAGAGATTGAAACTAAGCTAGCTATTGTTCTGGGAGAGTTGTGTTGCAACCAGTCAATTGGATAGCTTATTACATGCATGGGGATAATCTTCCTTTATTTGGCTTAGTTTTTGAAAGATTGTTTCTTGATTGCTTTAACTAGTCTATTGTCAATACTTGCATTTAGGGAAAAGTAGTGATTGCTTTGAAAGAGAATATAAGTTGTTTACTCTGTTGTGAAATGCTTGTAATTACTCCATGATAGGAGAGATTGTTTGTCATAGGTATTCTTATTGTACTAGATGTGATTAAACAAGAATAGCTTAAGGGATACTCATAGTTAGTTATTTGATTATGCTAGATAGCTAGTAAGTTACTCCTGGGATTGTTGTCCATTGAAAGGAAGGAAGTATTACTTTTTCTTAATGAGTAGAGATACCTTAAGTTTGTGTTAAAGGTGATAGGTTAATTTTGGGATTTAAGTTTACCCATGGGAGGGATTACCTATGCATAAATATAATGGCCTTAAGTCAAAATGAGCTTGAAAAGTGTAAATGAATGGTAGACCATCACTCAAAGTACTGAGTGAGAACACTTTGGCCAAGGTAGTGTGATTGTCTGGGGCTCCACTATCAGTTCACCATGTCTATTTAATGCATGATAGTTACCTTGTGTAGGGTTATAAAACATAGTCATGTAGGGCACAACACTAAACTCAGCGTGGTTTGTCATACGGGGTTACCCAACCAATCTCTTCGTCGAAGGGCAGGGCCATCTATCTTTGATAGATGTGTGGAGGACCGCATATGAGTCAGTGGTTGGCAGAAAATCACTTGAGTGATGCTTCTCCCCTTCAGCAGGCGACATAATCAAGAGTTTTGAAAACAGATTCCTAGACCATCTATATCTTATGTACTGAAGCTCGGTGGAGCTGTGTTTGTAAATGGTACATTCTTGTAATATTGTAGATTAGTGAAATTATAATGGAATACAAAGGAAGTTTTGAAATAAGTGTTATTTCAATAATGTATGTAATTTATATTGTGGAAAAGAAATTTTTTTATTGTTATGTTTTGACATCATAGTTTATCACTTTAGATGAAAACATTGAAATTTTTACTGTGAAAAACACCGGAATTGTTACAATTTTTTAAATAAATATATTTAAGATATCTATACTAATTTAAATAAAATTAATAACCATCCTAATATCAATTGATGCACATGTTAAACATCAAAGTCCAAAGACAAATTTAATTGCTAAAACAGTAATTAATACATTAAACGCTTCTCTTACACAATACAGGAGAAACCATACTACACCATGAAGAAACCATACTACACCATGGAAGCCATGTTAATTACAGGAGATGAATGGAACACCTTGCTTAAATTTACATTAAATCTTAATGGTTGCTTTCTTTTGTAACTTGTCTCCTGTGAGCCTGCAGGGACAGACCTCTCCTCTTTGTTTACCCAAGAATGCGCTCCTCCTATTCCTGTCGTCTTCCCACTTCTAATCAAGAAGAGCTCTTGAAGAAGCTCCTTCATGGAGGGCCGCCTCTTCACATCCTCATTTAGACAAGCTTCTGCTAAATTAGCCACACTTTTCATGGCTTCCATGTAATCATTTTCCACCGAGTGTCAAATAATTCACCAAGGAAGCCCTTGCCTTTTCTAGACAGAAATAAATCTGCCAAGATACGTTCCTCTTTTGCTCTGTCTACAGACATAGGCTTCATGCTGGTTAAAAGCTCCACCATCACAACCACAAAGCTGTAAATATCTGTTTTCTTCGTGAGTTGAACAGTCTTGTAGTAATGTGGATCCATATAACCCAATGTCCCCTTAACATCGGTAGTCACATGGGTATTGTCCAATGGCATTAGACGTGACAATCCGAAGTCTGATAGCTTGGCAGAGCATGTGGAGTCAAGTAAAATGTTTGCAGACTTAATATCTCTATGTACAATTGGAACCGAAGCAAAAGAATGCAGATAAGCCACTGCTTCTGCAGTCTCTATCGTGATCTGTAACCTCTTATCCCATGTCAAGAATTTGGTCCAATCCTTTCCACGGAGATGATCTGACAGGGTGCCGTTGGAGACATATTCATAGACCAGTAATGGAATTCGAGTTTCCAAGCAGCAGCCCAAGAGTTTTATAATGTTTTTGTGATCGATCTGAGACAGAATTATGACTTCGTTGATG
This sequence comes from Sequoia sempervirens, assembly GCA_007258455.2. NCBI lineage: Eukaryota > Viridiplantae > Streptophyta > Pinopsida > Cupressales > Cupressaceae > Sequoia > Sequoia sempervirens. The sequence goes on along the minus strand of VDFB02047230.1, from coordinate 329,231,058 downwards.
AATTGATTGATCTGTTCCTCATCAACTTCTTTGCATTTTTTTATAGCCACTAATCGGCCTTCTGCCAGTTTTCCCTGGTACACGTTCCCAAAACCTCCAACTCCTACCTTGAGATCTTCAGAGAAATTGTTGGTTGCCTTTACAAGCTCTGCTTCTGAGAATATAGTGGCTTTCCTCTGCCCTCTGTCTGAGGAGATGTATTCCTGAAGAAGAAGGCCTCTGTTTTGCAGAAAATACTTTCTTCTCAGAAGCACCTGTTTCCTTTTCTTCACTACCCAAAATATGGCCCCTGCAATCACTGGTCCTCCTACCAAGGAGGAAAGGATTCCTGCTTTACACAGTAGCAATATTCATGAGCCACTGTCAAAAAGTTTTAGAATCTACTGTAGATGGCTATTATTCAATTTCTACATAAACTTTAAAAATATAGAAAATACCTATAAGCAGGGGAGAGAGTATGCTGTCGTTTGTGCAGCTGGTTTTACTATCACCTTTCCCCTTTGCACATAAACAAGTGTAAGAGCCATTCGTGTTCACACATCTTCCCACCGGTGGTGGAATGCAATGATTCATTGGCGAAATACCACATTCATTTATATCTGTAGGATTCCATTTCAAGTAACAAATTTACATTAGCTGTCTGTAAATGAACACTGAAAAGAACAAACCCAATACCCAGTCCCACTGATTTATTAATTTTGAAATAATATGAAAGGCTAAAAGCTGGTGATTGTCCACTACCAATTCATCCCCCAATTAATGAGATTGGTTGCTATTTCATCTTTTATTTTATATGATAGACTCCCCCTTTTTGTGTCACATTCTGTTCAGATGCCCCAGTCAGGAGCATCTTTTCCTTGGTTTTACACCAGAAGCCTTGTCCGTTGGGATTAAGCTGCACCCAGCATATTGGCTGCAATATTTTACCCATTTGGAAGCCCTTTTACTTTTACCACTTGTGCTGGTCTCAGTTGAGATGAATTAATTATTTTTGTTTGTGAAATACAATAAATAAAATTCTTTTGTCGTTCAAATCCATTAGAAGAGAAATTAAAGTAGCAAAAAGAATAGAGAGACAGCAAAGCAAACATGGGGGATCAAACTATAAATCCATGTTGCTTATAATATGGATAACCCAATTCAAGTTTGGCTGTGCACTGAGCATACGTTCTTCAATAGAGTATGTACAACTCTCAGGAGGCAGGGGATTCCTTCACTCCGCCAGTGACTGGGGGTACTTCTAATTTTACTGAACTGATAGGAACTTTCAAATTTTAGATAATCAATGTTCCTTAGGATGCCCCTTGTGAAATTTGGCTGTGGAGAAAATCTTCAGTGTGGTAACTACAGAGATTCATGGGGTCCTAGTGACTAGAGGTTATGCCGACTTGTAATTGAAGGTGAGGATCTACTACAACTAATCCATTTGCCTGTGGAGAAACTCTTCAACAGGCGATACAACAATTCCCAGGAGGCATGAAATCCCAGCGACCAGGGGTACACCTAATTGTACTAAGTTTGAGGACCAACTTCCGCCCTGCGAAGGTGAAAAGCCCAATGATTCTAGGTGTGTGCTCGGCAAGAGGGTTTGCCCTACATACTTTACGTACCCTCCACCTAGCGGAGTTTTCAGTGAATATAAGGGTACATCTCAATTGGCAAAACATTAAGTAAATAACCTGCAGATACGGTTGGCATGATAGAGTCCTCACCATAATGAATATGAAGAAGTGGAGAATGAGCAGAGAGAAAGCACACTTCTCCATTAGCAAACTCTACAGTGGGATGCATTTTTCTAACATTGCGTGGCAAAAAAGGTTGAGTTTAGACTAGATCATAACCTGACTTTTAGAGTATGCTATCTGGATTACGGAGTGTGGTTGTGTTGTTTGCAGCCCTATTACCAATATTTTGGACTGGTTTTTAGCCTAAATATATACCAAGTATTGTGGAAACATTTGCTGTCGTTGGTATGACATGGAGGTACATAATGTTTTTGTGTATGGATAGAGCGCAACCCTATTGTCTGTCTCCATAGGGTGAAATTAAAAGTTATTTACAATTAAGATTCTGTTATTCCTGTTTGACTGGGCTGGGCTTAAGTGTCACACACTAAGCTCTGACTTTTGGTCAAAAACCGTTTTCCGTTCCCTATTTCCGTTCTTGTTTTTTCGCAACATTGAAATGGTTAAGTTTTCAAGTTATGGAGCAAACTGCAGGTGGACAGGTCTTTTCACGTTCACAGTATTTGTCAGTAATTGTCACCATTGTCTTATCTGAATGTCACACCCAACCTCCTGCTGCGATTACAAACAAACTTGAACTTGTTATTAATGCTGAGCGCGCCTAAATCGAACTCAAAATCACCTAAATTTCCCGCCTCACAGATAACCTGAGATATGTATACAAGGCTATTCTGGGATTTATACAAGCCCGCTTCAGGCTCCTGTGCGTAAGCTCCTCTGCCTCATTCTGGAAGACGCAGAAGAAGAGCGGAGTGTTGCTAAGGAGGAGATTGTGTGCGGTGTGATGAAGAGTCTCAAGGAGGAGATCACGTCCTGCTGTTCTAACAAGACTGAAGCAGTAGCGAAGACAGACTCGATCCTGTGACGTGGAGGATGAAATAAGATACTTGCTCAATGCTTGGATAATGAGCTCGGCATTCTGCCGAGCCCCCCTGTTAGTGATTCGCCTCTTCATCCTCCTGATTATTATGTTGCTGCCGCTGATATAAGTTTTCTAGAGAATGTGGAAAGCATGGTTTGGCATTTTGAAGATAGTAACTGTGAATTGGCGGTGCCTGTAGATGGTGAGTTTACAGAAAAGCAAGAAGAAAGTGATTTTGTTTCATGTAGTGGTTTTATTCAGGTTTGCCAAGGATAGTAAGAGTTTATTTATGTATATCCATTGTATAATTAAACACAAAATAGCAGGGTTTGTAAATTATATAAAAAAATTAAATTTCAAACATATTCGGAGTTTTAGCTTTTCAGCATGCTGTTTATTAATATATGTTTTTAGAATTTAATTTAAAGGTTTTAGTGCAACTGATTGTAACCAATTGAGCGCCATGGCAGAATGTGAATACGTTATACTAACAATGAATGAATGTGTTATAATTAATTTAGATATTTAGAATAAATGTATTTTAAAGATTATAAAAATATTATATTTATTTGAAAGAATATTTTATTTTATTTTCAATTATTTAAAAATTATTTTGCAAAAAATTAATTAGTTAAAGAGTTATTTTATCTATTTTTAGCATTCTTTTAAGTTATTTTATTTGTACTTACCAAATGTTGTTTTTAAAAAAATGTCTACGAGACATAAAATACATCTCTTGTTGTAAGGGAAGTTATGCATTTTGATTTAAAACTAATTATTTAAAAACATTATAATTATTAAGTAAATATTTTAAACAAAAATTAAATAATTTTAAAGTATTGTTGGATTAAAAAAATAGAAAAACATAATAAATGAGCACATTTCATAATAAAGCCTTAACATTCAAAAGGACCTACCATAACAAATTATAATTAAAAGTTAAAGAAATGATACTTCGATAAAAGAGTGGTTCCCTATAAAGTGACTCAATCTTCTAGATGAGTTATAGGGTGGCCTATTCTATTGTATCAAAATTTGTTAATGTTCTTATAATAAGGATTTTCTTTAATAATTTGTTTCTCTTTTTCTAACTATCACATGATTTAATTATTCAATATTTTTTCTATATTTCACATGTACTATGAAAATTTATAGAAATCTTTTAATTTTTATTATTAAAGGAGAAACTACCTCCCTGAATCTCCTTATGGGATTTAATTGAAAAATACATTGGAATATATGAGGGATAATAATATAAGACAAAAACCTATTTTAAAGAATGACACAAATTCAACGATAAATTTGAAAACCTTATTGACTTATGGAGAGTATTAAAGAGCTAAATGCAAATAAGAAGGAAAAAATGGAAAGATGTTAATATAAATTCTATGTATGTGTGTAAAGGAATTTAATTAAATATGAAATTAAAAATGAAAAGAGGGTGATGGATGTTTGAAAGTAAAAAATTAAGGCTATGGAAAGACTGGGAATTGTAAGAGAGAAGATGAGGATGGTAGATGAAAATGAAGGATTGAATAGGTATAGAAATAGGGGAGAATATGTTTTATGGATAGAGGAATGGTATAGGGTGGAGAAACTATACATTAATTAAAAAATATATAAATGTAAAATGTGAATTTAACAAAGAATCAATATCACACAATGTGAAACCATGAAAATAAACCACCTAGTGGTGAAGATATGATTCAAATGGTGTTCAAGGGACTTAAAAAATATATATAAATATTAGGAAGGCATATAACACACCATTGTACTTTTAAAATAAATTTAGAATCCTCACCTAATAGAAAATATAATTCAAAATTATGAAAAAATAAGATTTTTCTTTTATGGGTTTATTTTAAAAAAATTCAAAGAGAAAAATATTAGGTTTGGACTATACATAACAAATATTAAATTTTTCAATAAGTTACAAGGATTAAAATAACAAACTTATGTATAATAATATGAGATATGAATGATAATTTACCATATAATAGATACTAGTCTTAAACTTGGTACTAGATATTCATTCTTTCACTTATACATATTTCTACAAAACATGAAAGAAGTTTGGCACACAACTTAACTAAAGTCAGTCCATAAGACTTGCGTTGTCTGAATTATTTTCTCTCTTATTTCAACTCAATCAACCCTATAAACAAATTTAGGTTAAACTTGTGAGTTAGGATAATGGGTTACACTTTATGAGACATCTTGATTTTTGTATAAAATGTGTAACCCACTATTGTGGGATCACCCATAATTATAGTCTTTCCCCTTTCTTGAGGCATGGACTTATAAATGGCCTTCCCACTATAACATTTAAATTAATTATTTTGACCTTATTCAATTATACACATTTCTCTACTCATTATCTTGGATTTGAAGAATTAAGAGACTTACTAGTCCCTCGAGTGCTTCATGAATATTATTCCCTATTCCCTATATTATACATTTACCTATATCCCTTAAAAAATCATAAAACATTTCCACTTTCCTATATACAATACATGCATCTAGCCTTCATGTTCATTCTCTAGAAATATTTTTTGACATTCCACACCCTTGTTTTAAGGTTTTAAAACTTTCATTTAGATATATGTTTTTAAACATGAAAATTTATTATTAAATTAAAAAATTCAATGTTTATATTTAAAAAATAGATATTTTATACATGTATGTGTATGTGTGCATGTATATAACACCAATTTTAAAACATGAAGGCCTAAATTTAGTTTAATATAAATTATGAAATGCAAAATGTAATGCTTAAACCTAATGCAATGCAATCATTCACTAAATGACCTGAAAATGCATGTAAAACAGAACAAAAAGCTACAAGTTGAAATGTGCACCTGGAAACCTAAAGGATATTGAATGAAGATATGGAATGCTGGAAACACTGAATTTAATGCTGACTAGGACTCATATGCCTAACTGGGTGATTTAGTCCCAGATTAGGTTTTCTGGGCAGAAACTGAAATCTAGCAAATGGGTGTCTGGAACTGCAAAAGTTTGAAAAATGACCTAAACTCGAACTCATACACTAGAACTAGCGTATTAGTCTAGTTAGATTTTTTTGGAAATTCCAAGTCTAAATTTGGTCTTCAGTGTGTGCTTTGTCCTTCCCAATTGATTTCTGGATTTGAAACCTTGATTTGCAACCTATAGAAGTCTTCCAATGATCTCCAAAGCAATGTGACAATTTTGACAACTTTGAACACTTTGACAACTTTCTCCAAAATTTCTCTTCAATGTTTCTTCAATCTAGACCTACAAATAACACACCAAAGAGAGGGAAAAATGTTGTTTTGTTAGTGGAAAGGGGTTTTCCTTGGTCAAACCCCGTTTTGGTAATCAAACCTTGAAATGAAATGAAATAGGAATGAAGGGATGATGAATGAACAACATTCAATGTTACAACTCACCAAACCATAGCAATAAAGTGCTTCAAGCATGTATGAAGCGTCTCCAATGGATGTAGATCTTGACTCTTGCTTGAATGGGATAGATCTTGAATTGAATGCTAGCTTGAATCATGAAAACCCTACATCAAAATTATTAGCTCAAAAACAAACATGGTGCATGAAGACTTTGACATGATGCTTGATGCTTGAATAATGCTCCAAAACACTTGATAATCTACCCTTGAAGACTCTTGAATGCTCTTGTAAACACTTGTATGCTCTTGTGAACTCAAATTTGCTACATGCATGAATACTTGAATGCTTAGGATGATATCTTGAATGCTTAGGTGAAAATGAGTGAAAGAACCTTTTATTTATACTTAATTATGCCAAATTTCCTAAAATTGCAACACTTACAAGCCTGCATCAAATCTAGGACGATAAAATCTTGCCAAGAATTTTAATTAATTTTAATTTTAGGCTACATGGGCCTCATACACTGAAGGTGGCATATGAGTCCCATTAGGCATAATTTATGGGACCATTTTCAAAATTGCTTAGAGAGGTGTGAAATCTAGATTGGGACCCTAAACCCTAGGTGGAACTCATACGCCCAAGGTGGCGTATGAGTCTCAGATCACTGGAATAGGGCCACACAACCTAAAAACACCTGAATTATGATTGGATGTTAATTTATGTCAGGATTATCCTTGAAAAGATGCATTAAATAAGGCGTGTGCATGCAAAATAGGGACAATTAAAGCATAAAGAAGCCCAATTATTTATGAAAACCCTAGAAAAGTGTGAAAGTGTGTTACAACATTTTACAACACCTTAAAAAATATTTAATTAATTCCATTTAGTTCACAAGGGCCCAAGACCTAATGTGAATGTGTCAAACACATTACAACACTAAATCAAGGAAACATTCAGCTCAGTTTAACAAGGAGGGCCCAGACAAGCAAGGAAAAGTAAAGGGATACTTTTTTTGTTGCCATAGGCCTAAATTTAGTTCAATGTAAATTATGAAATGTAAAGATGAAACCTTAATTTTATCAAAACATAAACTTTAAATTTTATAATAAGGTTCAAACTTGTCAATTGAGTAGTTACTTTCTATGTTTTGAGGTGTAATGCCTTTGCCACTTATGTGTTGTCCTTCATTTATTTTTCTTTGGTTATATGATTATTATTAGTGTTGATGTTTCATTGTGCCATCAAAGTGTTTTCGAATAGGTTTTGTATTATCTTAGGAAATGGTCTATAAATGTTTTTTTATATAAAAATTGGGCACAATAGGGGCCCAATCCCCAACACATCGATTAACTAGGCAATACAACGATTACAAAATATTAAAGTTATAGTCATTAACAAAAAGACATCTTTCAAACCCTCACTATTCACCCCCACCTTCAACTATATCCCTAGCCCCATCATCCTTCTCCTCACTCCCTCCCTCACCGCTTGGGGTAGCCAAGAGGGCTAGGACCACCATTTTGGCCACTAAGTAATTTAACCATGTTATCTCCTTAAAGAGGGTAATATTTCTAGAAAACCTTGTCATGCAGGCCTCTTGGTTTTCCTCAACACTCCAAAGCAAGAATTGAATCCACGAGTCATTCATGTAGAGGTTTAGCAGGGGCCACACCCTTCTTGAAGGCCTCAAGACCAAACTCGGTATTGTCATGGACAAGTAGAACTCCATTGCCTTACACCATCTTGTTGCGACCAAACGTCTCATTAGAAAACACACCACTTCAATATCTTCGCTCGAATGAAGGATCCATGCCATAAAAATGGAAAAAATATCAAAATTTATGCTGAAGCGGTAGGTAGACAATAAGAATATAGCACCCAAAATATGCTTCACTTCTCCCAACATTTCCTAATCTAGGTTATTGAAGACTTTTTTGAGCCAAAAATCTGAGACAACACTGTGAAGGCCACCTAGCACTCCTTCGTGCCTAAACATATGGTCAACTCCATTGAAAGTTACATTTGACATTGGGCTCTACTATTGTTTTATGGTGCTAGTGATTGCCACTCATACCCAAGAGTAAATGTTGGCATTAGCAACACATTTACAATTATCTGCTATCCACAATTCACCTTCATCCTTCGCTCATGTGGGATCAATTATGTAGAAAACTAGTATACCCAATATTATTTGATAATGGTGTATGCCAATTCAGTTTACTAATGATATTTAACCAACATGATCATGCAAAAGGGCATCAGAGGAGTAAATGATTAACCTCCTCTTAACCTCCTCTTGTTCTTGTCTATATAAGACACAACTAAAATTATTTTTACCAACCTTGTTCTTGTTAGTATCCTCTTCTTAAGGGCTAACCATGAAAAGTAGACTACTTTGGGCAGGATCATTTCATTCGAACAAAAGGAGTATGCTTGTTGGGATTCTAATTAGACTCCATGACTGTTACACCTTGTCTCATAGTACGGAGTTACTTTTGCCTTGTAAGTAAATATGGTGATAAATGTTTATAAGGAATTTGATATGTTTAAGTAGGAGAATGAAATATTGGAATATGTATTATGATGTTATTGCTTTTGAAGGAATGATTATGTTTTATATTGATGGAAAATACAACAAATGAATATGTATTGCAATATGATTACTTTAATGCTTGGATGATGCAAATGATTTATGATGCAAGTGGATTCCATGTGAATGGCTAACTACTGTCATGGTATACTAAGCTGAATGTGAAAATAGGTTCGAACCTCTTGATGGAACCCTCAAAAAAAATTCATGTTCCATTGGTCTGAGAAAGCATTTTCCTGAATGTCAGTTGGGCTAGATGGCTAGGGCTTAGGGTTTTGTATGAGGTATTGTTTTACTTTGAATATTTTCCCTCGTATATTAACTTAAATGCTCTTGCATTCTATTCTTTGGTTGACCTGATGTAGCCCATTACCGGTCATGTTAAAATAACTTGAGTCATTAAGGCCTGTGAAGTTACTGGTCCCTGGTGCCTAGCTGAGAAATACTTTCTTTTGATAGGGTTGATTTATTGGCCTTTTTTGGCCTTTGCATCCTTTTCTATAATGTGGTTTAAAGTCTTTTGAGGCCTTTTCATACGTCGTACTAGGCATTCAGGCTTTTCTCAATACAACTTATGAGCACATGCACAATTGTCCCACTTAAGTCCCGTCTACCACTTTTGCTTATCACTCATCGTGGATAGCTTTGGGAATGCACAACTTGCATTAGCGATGTGCGATGAGCGATATTTCTCTTGTTTCATGTATCATGGATAGGCTAGGAGTCTAGAGTTTTGCATTAGTGATGCACAATCTATGTGAATTAGCGATGTGTGATGGCCCTTGGTGCCCTTTGTATTTTCTTCCATCACTCATCACAGATAAGTTCCAAACTTTATGTTTCAAAATAGCGATGAGTAATGCAGTCATATGTTCTACCTTTCTTTCACTAATTTGAATTGCTCTTGTAAGCGATGTCTCTTGTGCCTTTGATTTTCAAGTAGGTGCATGTGGCTTGATCTTGATTCATCGCCTTTTCTCTCATCACTGGTGTGATTTGGAATTTGAAGTGTAAATCAACGATACACAATGGAGATGAATGCGATCAAAGATGGGCTTTAAATCCAATGGTTGAGATCTCATCGCGTAGATGCTCGCATCACTGATAGGACTTGCAAAGGGTGAACTGTATTAGCGATGAACAATGGTTTCCAAATAAAGAAAACATGGCAACATCCTGAGGACATTGTTTAAAGCAAAGGAGGAAGTAGCGAGGTGAAAGGAAAGTTGTCGATGTGGTTTCAAAGTGAGATGGTCAACTGCCAAGGTTTGAACATGAATGGCTAAGTGTCAATTCGCTCATGCGAGCTTTCCATCAACCATTAATGGTGTTGCGCTCCATTTCCTAGCTATAAGGAAGCTAGTTGGCTTGATTTCTATATATTTGGAATTCATTGGGAGTAAAGAAGATAACCAAAATCTAAGGAAATGGTGTGAGGCACTCCAACAACAAACTACAAAAGCATTAACATCAGAATTCTCACTCGGGTAAGCAAATTGTTGTCTCTCTTCCTGTTAAGTATATTGAATTGTACTAGTCTGAAAATGAGTAGGGAATTTGAGAGATAAGTTTTCTTAGGGCTTATTCATTGAGGGTCCTTAATTGGGGTGATAAGGATTGTATAAAAATTGGGAGTGTTTTGTTTTGCAAATTGTGTCTTGGATTTAAAAATTGGGTGGGGCTCTTTGAGTAAGAAAACTGTAAACCCTAGTCTTTCCACATTGCAATAAGGAGTGAACTAGAGCCTAGTGAGTCTAGTATTATTCCTGAGAGAAAACCCAAGCATAATAGAGCTAAAAGGCTCAAAACCTAGGATGTGTCATCCGCGGTAAAGTTAGAGAAACTTGACGCATCTAACCCTACACCGAATACTCCTGCAGTGTCCACAAGGTCAAGGAGTTCAAAGAAAAATCAAGAGAGGTTCATGGAGGGTTCCTCTAAGAACATAAAGGAGGGTGGGTCAAAAATTGGCATGAGACCTACGGGGCAAGTTGTTGTGAAAAGCATATTCATTGATTACACAGGTGAAATTAGAGAATTAGCCCAACCTTAGAGTGGATGACAGTTGTTTCTGTATGATTTTAACAAAAGATATTCTAAAAATCTGGCATATTACCTATGTGGCCTTAACCTTAGGAAACTAGTGGTATCTAATGTGTTTGTGGAGGTGGATGTGATGATGGAATTAGCCAAGCATTATGATCCCAGAGATAGAAAAATCAAGAGTGAAAATGGCAATGTAGTCCTCAAGGTAACTAGGGACAAAATTGTGGAGGTATTTGGGTTGAATCCTAATTATACTGTTAACATCAAGCGTATGGATTTATATGGTGAATATGAGTAGAACATATTTGCATTCAGAAGTAGATTGCTTATATGACATAGAAAGAGCAAGGAAAGATTTTTCCCTAAAGATATAGAGCCCTTTGAATGTGAAGAGTTTGTTGATTATTTCAAGAACACATATTATTGCTTGAATCAGGTTCTAGCTCATAATTTTGAGGCTAGGATAGCCACTGACCTGTTGGTGATGGCAACGAACATACGAGGTCACAATCATAACACTAGTTTTGATTATGCTACTTTTGTTACAGAACAAATGCATAAGGATTTTATCAATCTAAAGAAGGAAGTTCTTCCCTTATCTTTTCCACATTATTTTCAATTGATACATATGATTCTATTTGAGGGTGATCATAACTAGAAGAGGAAGTTGAGATTGAGACTAAAGGACAATGAAAATAATGTTTTACCAGTTCAAATGTGGACACATATTTGGGACCAAGATTGTTCCAATTCCAATTATTTGGTGTTTGCTAATGTTATCAGGTTTGGTATCCTAGAGAGTTTGGGTGTGGCACCTATTCATAGGCTTTCACAATCAATTAGAAACATCATGCACCCAAAGGAAATGGCAGGGTTAGCTAAACAACATAATTGGGCAGATTGGTTTTTGCATTTAGAATATACTCTAATAAGGGTCTACAAAGCTAAAGTAGCACCACATTGCTTGCCACTATATGTATTTGACTGATTGGCATTCATGGAGTTGATGTGGCAGATTAATTTTATGGACCTAGAGTTGTTCAAAAATCCTATGAAGAGTACTGTGGTAAATCCACAATGTTCTTTTGCTTACTTTAAAGTTACTTCCCCGGAAGGGTATGAAAAATTTGGAATCATGGTGAATAACCTAAGGTTACAGGTCTATGGATGAGGTTAGGAGTTTTGACCCAGAAGGTTTTGTGCATGCATAAAGAAGAGAGAAGAATTTATTAGGGTTCTACCACCATTTCTTGTACACATATGGTGTGTTGAGAAACTTGACTAGTGAGGGGGTTGTTGTATCTAGGAAAAAGGGATGGACAACCATCTGTGACATTGAGGAGAGCATTATGAAGAGGAATGCCTTCTATGTGAGCCCCTATGATGTAATAGAGAATCCTTTTGAAAGATATTTTGCAAAGTTAAGGGATTACTAGAATGGTGATTTTAAGGCAAAGGTGATTTTAAGGGATTACAAGCTCTTTTGGAGCAACAACCTCAGGCTATGGATATTCCAGAGTAGTTTGCAGATGTACAAGGAGAAAATTTCTAGGTAATTGAGGAGGAACAAATGGCAAAAAATGTACTCGGTGATGAGGTGGAAAAGAAATTCCCTCCCCCTAATATTCAAGATACTCTTGATTCAGAAGTTCCTTGGGATAGAATTGTCTAGTGGCATTATGATGAAAAGACTAATGATGATCCTAGGATCAAGGATTGTAATGAGTTCCTTGCAGACGATGCATTTGTGCAATCTAAGGAATTCAAAGAATTTATGGTGCAGCAGATAAGCAAAGAAAACCAAGAGGCCCACATGACAAAGTTCATTGGAAATATTTCCCTCTTAAAGGAGATAACATGGTCAAATTACATAGTGGCCAAAATGGTGGTCCTAGCCCTCCTAGCTACCTCAGGTGGTGAGGGAGGGAGTGAGGAGAAGGATGATGGGGCCAGTGATATAGTTGAAGGTGAGGGTGAATAGTGAGGGTTTGAAAGATGTCTTTTTGCTAATGACTATAACTTTGAATTTTTGTAATCACTATATTGCCTAGTTAATCGATGTACTGGGGGTTGGGCCCCTGTTGTGCCTAGTTTATATATAAAATAACATTTATAGACCATTTCCTAAGATAATAAAAAACCTATTCAAAAACACTTTGATGGCACAATGAAACATCAACACTAATAATAATCATATAACCAAAGAAAAATAAATGAAGGACAATGCATAAGTGGAAAATGTGTTACACCTCAAAACATAGAAAGTAACTACTCAATTGACAATTTTGAACCTTATGATAAAATTTAAAGTTTATGTTTTGATAAAATTAAGGTTTCATCTTTACATTTCATATTTTACATTGAACTAAATTTAGGCCTTCATGTTTTAAAATTGGTGTTTATATACATGCACACATACACATACATGTATAAAATATCTATTTTTTAAATATAAACATTGAATTTTTTAATTAATAATAAATTTTCATAATTAAAAACATATATCCAAATGAAAGTTTTAAAACAACCTTAAATCAAGGGTGTGGAATGCCAAAAAAGCTTTCTAGAGAATGAACTTGAAGGCTAGATTTATGTATTGTATATAGGAAAGTGGAATTTTTTTATGATTTTTTAAGGGATATAGGTAAATGTATAATATAGGGAATAGGGAATAATATTCATGAAGCACTCGAGGGACTAGTAAGTCTCTTGAGTCTTCAAATCCAAGATAATGAGTAGAGAAATGTGTATAATTGAATAAGGTCAAAATAATTAATTTAAATATTATAGTGGGAAGGCCATTTATAAGTCCATGCCTTAGGAAAGGGGAAAGACTATAAATATGGGTGATCCCACAATAGTGGGTTACACAGTTTATACAAAAATGGGATGTCTCATAAAGAGTAACCCATTATCCTAACTCACAAGTTTAACCTAAATTTGTTTATAGGGTTGATTGAATTGAAATAAGAGAGAAAATAATTCAAACATCTCAAGTCTTATGGACTGACTTTAGTTGAGTTGTGTGCCAAACTTCTTTCATGTTTTGTAGAAATATGTATAAGTGAAAGAATGAATATCTAGTACAAAGTTTAAGACTAGTATCTATTATATGGTAAATTATCATTCATATCTCATATTATTAAATATATAAGTTTGTTATTTTAATCCTTGTAACTTACTGACAAATTTAATATTTGTTATATATAGTCCAAACCTACTATTTTTCTCTTTGAATTTTTTTAAAATAAACCCATAAAAGAAATTTATCTTATTTTTTCATAATTTTGAATTATATTTTCTATTAGGTGAGGATTCTAAATTTATTTTAAAAGTACAATGGTGTGTTATATGCCTCCCTAATATTTATATATATATTTTTTAACTCCCTTGAACACCATTTGAATCACATCTTCACCACTAGGTGGTTTATTTTCATGGTTTCACATTGTGTGATATTGATTCTTTGTTAAATTCACATTTTACATTTATATATTTTTTAATTAATGTGTAGTTTCTCCACCCTAGACCATTCCTCTATCCATAAAACATATTCTCCCCTATTTCTATACCTATTCAATCCTTCATTTTCATCTACCATCCTCATCTTCTCTATTACAATTCCTAGTCTTTCCATAGCCTTCATGTTTTACTTTCAAACATCCATCACCCTCTTTTCATTTTTATTTTCATATTTTATTAAATTCCTTTACACACATACATAGAATAATTTCTATTACCATCTTTCCATTTTTTCATTTATCTTTTTCCACCTTATCTTTACCGCTTAGAATATTACTTTATCTTCTTTAAGTTTCCTTTCCAATTTGTTTCTTGAATACCTAATTTTTTCTCTAAATCAATGTTTTCTCTTCCCCTTTTCAATATTTTTACTTCCCAATTTATTGTCAGCAATTCATGTGGGAAAATTCACCGCCATGACAAATTCACCTCCAAGTGAAATTCACAGCTAGCAATTCACCATGGTGGAAAATTAATGCCGTTAATTTTCTCACGGTGAATTGCTGGTGGTGAATTTTACTTTGTGGTGAATTTGTCATGGCAGTGAATTTTCCCACAGTGAATTGCTGGCGGTGAACTTTCCGTCAGTAAATTGCTGATGGTGAATTCTTCTATTAAATCCCATTTCCTTACTGGAGATTTTTTGAAGTCTTTTTTATTTACCCATATTTCCATATTTTCCTCCCATTCTCTCTTCCAATTCCTTCTTATTTGCATTTACCTCTTTAATAATCTCCACAACTCAATAAGGTTTTCAAATTTATCATTGAATTTGTGTCATTCTTTAAAATAGGTTTTATTCTTATATTATTATCCCTCATATATTCCAATGTATTTTTCAATTAAATCCCATAAGGAGATTAGGGAAGGTAGTTTCTCCTTTAATAATCAAAATTAAAATATTTCTATAAATTTTCATAGTACATGTGAAATATAGAAAACATATTGAATAATTAAATCATGTGATAGTTAGAAAAAGTGAAACAAATTATGAAAGAAAATCCTTATTAGAACATTAACAAATTTTGATACAATAGAATTGGCCACCCTATAAGTCATCTAGAAGATTGATTCACTCTATAGGGAACCACTCTTTTATCAAAGTATCATTTCTTTAACTTTTAATTATAATTTGTTATGGTAGGTCCTTTTGAATGTTAAGGCTTTATACCACTCAAGTATTAGAAAAAAATTAGATGAAATGTGCTCATTTATTATGTTTTTCTATTTTTTTAATCCAACAATACTTTAAAATTATTTAAGTTTTGTTTAATATATTTACTTAATAATTATAATGTTTTTAAATAATTAGTTTTAAATCAAAATGCATAACTTCCCTTACAACAAGAGATGTATTTTATGTCTCATAGACAGTTTTTTAAAAATAACATTTGGTAAGTACAAATAAAATAACTTACAAGAATTCTAAAAATAGATAAAATAACTCTTTAACTAATTAATTTTTTGCAAAATAATTTTTAAATAATTTAAAATAAAATAAAATATTCTTTCAAATAAATATAATATTTTTATAATCTTTGAAATACATTTATTCTAAATATTCATTCAGTGTTAGTTTAACGCATTCACATTCTGCCATGGCGCTCAATTGGTTACAATCAGTTGCAGAAACTAAAACCTTCAAATTAAATTCTAAAAACATATATTAATAAACAGCAGGCTGAAAAGCTAAAACTCCGGATATGTTTGAAATTTAATTTTTTTATATAATTTACAAACCCTGCTATTTTGTGTTTAATTATACAATGTATATACATAAATAAACTCTTACTATCCTTGGTAAACCTGAATAAAACCACTACATGAAACAAAATCACTTTCTTCTTGCTTTTCTGTAAACTCACCATCTACAGGCACCGCCAATTCACAGTTACTATCTTCAAAATGCCAAACCAAGCTTTCCACAATCTCCAAAAAACTTATATCAGCGGCAGCAACATAATAATCAGGAGCATGAAGAGGCGAATCACTAACAGGGGGGCTCGGTAGAATGTCGAATTCATTGTCCAAGCACTGAGCAAGTATCTTATTTCATCCTCCACGTCACAGGATCGAGTCTGTCTTCGCTACTGCTTCAGTCTTGTTAGAACAGCAGGACGTGATCTCCTCCTTGAGACTCTTCATCACACCGCACACAATCTCCTCCTTAGCAACACTCCGCTCTTCTTCTGCGTCTTCTAGAATGAGGCAGAAGAGCTTACGCACAGGAACCTGAAGCGGACTTGTATAAATCCCAGAATAGCCTTGTATACATATCTCAGATTATCTGTGAGGCGGGAAATTTAGGTGATTTTGAGTTCGATTTAGGCGCGCTCAGCATTAATAAGAAGTTCAAGTTTGTTCGTAATCGCAGTAGGTAGTTGGGTGTGACATTCAGATAAGACAATGGTGACAATTACTGACAAATACTGTGAACGTGAAAAGACCTGTCCACCTGCAGTTGCTCCATAACTTGAAAACTTAACCGTAACAGTGTTGCGAAAAAACAAGAACGGAAATAGGGAACGGAAACGGTTTTTGACCAAAACTCAGAGCTTAGTGTGTGACACTTAAGCCCAGCCGTTTGACTGTGTGGAAAGGCTCTAAATTAAAAGTGTCTTCAAACAAGCTACTTTCATGTTTCATGAAGTAGCACAGTAATATTGTAAATCGATTGTATGTCCTAATAAATTAAATGAAGAAAACAACCCAAAAATAAAACGTTTAGTACCATACCAGTGCACTGGACACCTTCCTGGTAACCATCACCTTCATACCCCTCGTCACATCTGCACACCTTGTAACCAGGCATCCCGGTAACATCAAGGCAATGAGCATTCCTTGAGCAGGTAAGATTACCCATTTGTTTTGCAGAGGAACAAGTATCAGCTTTAATACCCCAATCGATCTTGAGACCATAAGTACCAGCCCCAAGTCTTCCTTTATCAGGAGCCTGTATCTTGAAGGTCGTGGGGTCGAGTATGGTAGAGAACACACATTCTCCAGACGGCAGCTGCTCATACGGCTGCACCGAAATATTAACTCTTCGCCAATTTTCTATCAAGGTAATTTGGCAGCAACCAAACCCATTACAGTAGTCTGGCTGGTAGATCCTCAAACAAGAAGCCGCGCACATTCCTCCAACTATTTTGTAGCTTGTTTGAAGGGTAGTAGGAAAGATGGATCCATTGGCGTAACAGCCAACCGAGGCAAACACATTGGATCCCGATATTGTGAAGGGTCCCTCCCTCGGCAGTGAAAAGAATTCGTGTGCGGTCTGCGAGACGTTGCAACTGATTGCTTTCAGATGTGTAACATTGATTAGCAGAGAGTTGTATGAGAGACTTAAGACCTGGTATTCACCTGTAGGTGTGGAAATGAATGGTATACTCCCCTCTCCGAATGTGGAGTTCTGTTTGCATACAAGAGAGAAACTGGAGTGCCCACAATTCGAACCCTCGATGTTGAAGGGATAATTTATTTGGAGATATCCGCAAGCCTGTGGATAGCTGCAACCATTATCTCCTCCCACCACACCGAAGCAGAATGGCATACACAGAGCAGTAATTATTGCCAGAGTCTCAGATGTCATTCTTTTATCTCCAGGAGTTGACATGAGAATCTGTCCAAGAGTCGACATGAAAATTTGGACTGCGAGTACCAGGCCCAGATAATTTTTAATTCTCTTAGATTTCACTTTTCTCAATTTTCAAAAGCAAAGAACATGTTGTGCAGTGCTCCCCATACCTAGAAGGTTTGATACGTGTATGCTAAAAAATATAAAGTTGTCTGTACTTTTTTACTATATAATTTTTTATTTAAAAAATAAATAAATATGTTAAGTAATCTCTAGTTTGAATTAGATAGTTTATAAAAAGCTGACTATGGTATTAAGTATAAAGAGTTTACTATGATAGTAAGTATAATATTAAGTTGGAGTGACATATTTATGTGATTAAATTATATATTAGTGAAAGTATTGAAGGTGATATCAAATGATTTATAGATATTTTTATTTTTTATCAAGTAGTATATTTTTATATTATTTTAAAGTTATATTATTATTAATTGTCTTAAGATTTTTACAATATGATAATTTAAGAGAGTTTGAATGAATTTATAAGAAGGAAGCAATTTTGAAGGTCTTAAATAATTTACTAATATTGATGTTGATTTCTAAAGATACCCAAGAGTTCCACAATAAATATGAACCATAAGAACTTAGATATATTTATACTTATCTTTTTAAGTCGATTCGTGCAAACAAAATAATATTTTATTGATCTTTCATGCTTGGAGTTGAGTTTTGTCAAAGAGTTCAATATTCTATTGAAGTTATAAGAGGTCATTGATCTTTTTTTTTTTGGATAAGGGTATTTGCAACTACTATGTCAAATAAAAATATTATTTTTGTTTTGATTTTATAGATGTCCATATCCTATTCTAAATGGTCATTTATGCATAGGCTTAGAGGATGTTAGCAAATGATATGAAGATTGGATTTAAACCTTCTAAATGCATTTGCATAAATGTTTCCAAGGCCTTTTCAACTAAACCATTTTGTGCACATACAACAATCATCACATTCCTTGAGACTACATTTCCTTGTGACATTTCATTGAAAATCCTTGAAGCCTTGTCAAGAATGTCATTATAAGCATATCTCACAATCGTGACATTCCATAAGGCCATACCTTTTTTAGGCATTTATCAAATAGTTTGTATGCCTTTTGTATTCACCCACACTTCGAATACATATCTACCACAACACTTGAAAAAAATTCTCTTTCCATTATGGTTTTATGGATTTCCATACCCTATTCTAAAGCTCCATTTTAGCACAAGCTAGTAGGATATTGACAAAGATTGTGGAATTTGGCTTTACACCTACCCTTGCATTTTCTCAAAAGTTTCCATTTCCTTTTCAACAAACCCATTTTGTGTTCCCATTTCTTTGAGGCGCATTGTCAAATAGTTCAATTGTTTTGTGTACTCTTCAAAATTTTGAATACATATCTACAAAGCAAAAGAAAAATATATTTTGCAACATTCTTATTGCATCAACTCCATGGTTAAGGTAATGATTTAAAACAAATACAATAAAGAAATTTAAAACACTAGAACCTAATTAAGCAATTCGATTAATCTCAAAAGAATATTAAAATTTAGATAGATTAGAATACATATATACCACAACACTTGACAAAAATTCACTTTCCATTATGGTTTCATGGATGTCCATGCCCTATTCTAAAGCTCCATTTTAGCACAAGCTAGTAGGATATTGACAAAGATTGTGGAATTTGACTTTACACCTACCCTTGCATTTTCTCAAATGTTTCCAATTCCTTTTCAACAAACCCATTTTGTGTTCCCATTTCTTTGAGGCGCATTGTCAAATAGTTCAGTTGTCTTGTGTACTCTTCAACATTTTGAATACATATCTACATAGAAAAAGAAAAATATATATTTTGCAACATTCTTCTTGCATCAACTCCATGGTTAAGGTAATGATTTAAAACAAATACAATAGAGAAATTTAAAATACTAGAACCTAATTAAGCAATTCAATTAATCTCAAAAGAATACTAAAATTTAGATAGATTAGAAGCAAACCACTATAAAATTGAGAGGAACAAATCATATCATGTAGTGCTACACACTTATTTCTATGAACAAATAATGTTTACTATACACAATTAATATACATTCTTAGGCATTTGATGGGTGTTGTTACCATGTTCTAAAGATCCCAATTTGGCATAGGCTAGATGATATTTGAAAAGGTTGTGGAGATAGGCCTTACACCTACCAATTACATTTTATTAAAAAGTTTCAAGGCATTTTAATTATTGTCCATTTTATGCATATCTTTGCAATCATTTTAGTCTATGAGACAACATCTCTTTGAGACATTTTGTCAAATAGTTCACATGCCTTTTGTATACTTTCACATTTTTTATACGTGTCTACTATGACACTTGTAACAACATGGGACAAAAATCTAGGTTTGACTATCCTTTTTGGCCCATGTGGGAATAATGCTAGCAAAGGATGTGAATATCTCTGACTCATTAATTACTTTATGCCTTCCAATTGCATTTTCTTAATAGTTTCCAAGATATTTTTTAAACCCATTTTTTTATATTATGCATCATTCATGTCTATAAAACCATGTTCTTTTGAGGTATTTTTCAAATAGTTTGCATGCCTTGTATATGCTTCCACATTTTGCATACATAGCACTCACTACCATGAGATAACATTTTCATGAAAACCTCCACAATAGTCTTGTAATGCTCATGTCATCTTTATACACAATCATATTCACTTGCAAAATAAAAAATTTAAGCACTTGCAAATAGTAAAACCATCACACCAACCTCCAAAATCCATAGACTTATTTAATAGAGAATTCCAAACACAAAATACATGAGATTACAATCCATTTAAGGAAAGCAGATATTAATCATGGTTAGGGCATTATTAATTTTCATAAATTATGATATCTTTCCTCAAACTCATCCTTTACTATTCAAATTGACTCTCAAAAGCCATTGAGGTAGGTCGCCTAATTTGTGAGAGCCATGTTAATCCATATATGAATGCTTTTAATCCATGTATTTAAGGGTTTCACACCCATGATGCAAACTATCTCTATCAATGAGCGATTGAGATTATTCATGGAATCTTATAAGAGCTCCATATAGTCTTCTAAAGTCATTTGTCTATAAACTCCATTTTCTAAATGGCTACTTTTAGAGCCATGTTGTAGGATTCTTGAATTCAATACATGCTCACATTCATAGTAATATGAGCATTTTTTTTATATAAATACTTGTTTGATGCCTAGATATGATAACAATATCAAAACATAGAGTGTTGGATATAATGCTTCATTTTTTATTGAATTGATGAGCTTGGTACTCAATTTTCATCCATTTCCATTGTGGGAAGAAGACTTTTGGTGAAAAATTACAATCTCCACTAACATGACTACAGACAAAATTAGTGTTGACAATACCACCACAAATACAATTCTTTGGGTCAAGATGATCCATGTATTGCTAAAGGACCATTGGAAATCATTATGAAACACAAGTAATTGAGAAGGATTATTTTTTGAGACAAGATCAAGTAGTTGCAAGGTGCACAAATCAATTTTTAGAAGCAGAATGATAAGAATTTAATCATAAAAAGCTATGTGAAAAAGGGATCCATTTGAATTGAACGCACGAATATTTGTGTGGTAGCCATTTTTTCCCCTAGTTATAATTGTTATAAATAAGATACTTTTGCATGCCAACATAAATAAATATAAAAAATATAATTTATTTTTTCACGTGTGTTTATATCTTTATTTTAAATAATAACCAAAATCTAAAAATTTGATCTTTTTTAAAGGGGTAAATGATTTTGACTAGGAGCTATGAACTAGTGAGGTCACAAACAGTGGACCTAACCCCAATATAAACACTCAACAATAACACCCCACTGGGGTTTGAATCTTGATGGCAAGAAAACCAACACTACAATTAACCATCACATTATGCCACTATTGGCCTAAAAAAATGATCTTTGTAATACCAAGGACTACCTTTTTTTATAATTACGAGATGTGTTCACACATAATAATCAACAATTTTTTTTTATGTATGTGTGTGTGTGTGTTATTGTTTTTAGCCTTAATAAAATAAATGCCATTTTAAACTTTAAAATCCACTAAAATGTAATAAGAGATAGGAAGTCTTCAAGTTTTGATAGAATGAAGGAATAAGGCTCTCAAATTTAGTGGACCTTTGTTGGAATTTATTATTCTTTGGAATTTTTTAACTTAATCACCAATAGATCCCTCATTTCTTTTAGGCTTGCAAGAACAAGGCAAATCCATTCCATGAATACAACACCTTTTGCAAGGATTAGATCATTCTAGTGAGCCCCAACCTTCCACCCAAAAAATTAAACACAAAAATTGGTTGATGATTTCACCTAGGTTCTTGGCACCAACTTGGATCCCAATCCCTTCCCTCAACCAAATAAACACATATTCTCTTTGGGTGATTATGAGGTGGTCTTAGTGAATGAACCCGTTAACTTTCATATCTTTAATACCTATGTCAATGTAGCTTTAGCCAATGTTGGGAGTTGATCCCTTATCCTCAAATTCCTTAGGAAACACCCATCTTTTTATTTATTTTTGGAATGGAAAAAGACAACCTGGAGAAACTTGGCCACTCTTGTTATTGCAATTCTAGATCCTTGCTTCTTTCTTCTACACTTTAATTCAATAGATGATTGCAACTTTGTGAAACATAATGGACCTTGGTTCTATTGACACTCGGGCCCTTTTTTCCCTTGGTCACTCTTTTTTGATCCAACAACTACAAAAATTACTTTAGTTCTAATTTGGATTAGATTATATATAACCTCCCTCTAACCATGTAGAATACAAGCCTCATTAGAATATGATTGATCAAGTGGAGTCCTTTGTAAACTTGTACACTAATTTGGTAGATTATTTATGAAGATACACAAGTTTGTGTTCCATGGTTGATATTTTGAAGCCTATATACATCGTTCTGTCATAATACATTCCTCCTTGGCATACAAACTCAATTCTTAAATTATGAAGGCCTTCCATTCTAGAACAATCTCAACTTTCTATACAATAAATACTTTAAGGATTACCATAGAAGTAAATAATGACATGCTTAAAAAAAAGGATAGGAAAAAATTATTTCATATCATACATTAATTGAATGATCAATAAATAAATTAACTCTACAACTTGAATTTGTAATGCAATAATTACATTTTGAGAAGAAAAATAATCTTTTCTTTTTCAATACATGGAGAAATTACATTTTAAGCAAACATGATTACAATGCACAGTGTGTGTTAAAAGGTCAAGTCTTCCATATCTAGAAATTTGCATCTATCTCACAAGTCTCGTTGTAGTCATTTGCAAGAGGGAGAGCATCACTCTAGTGCTTTACCTCCAACCACGAACCGACGGTCCCCTGCACACCTTCCAAATGGAAGTGGCCTTACCCTTCATGAAGAGTATAGATAAAGGAGCCAATAAATAAATTCCATTTGAGTTGTAGTGTTGTATCCTACATAACCAATCAACCATACAAATTTAGACAACTTCTAACTAAGTATGACTAATCCGATTGGATATGTAATCTGGAAAACTATGAACCAACTAATGCAACCAAAGACTTTTGCATTAATTTGGCCAAAGTTTTGAAATAAAACAAACAATTCCATAGGAAATGTAGTCGTGAGTTCACACACCTCTAACTCAACTTGGAAACAATCTTTCACCTAAGGTTTAACACATGGTTGACTTGTTCAACTATTTTTCTAAATTTTCATAAAGACTAAAAATAAAAAATGTATAACTTACTATGGTCAATAAATGACTAAGGTCATGGAAATATTTTCCTGACAATGAACACATGTATTGTGTACTCGCAATATCTCAAAACTTGGTTACTACCACATGTTCATAAGTTTTTGCATTCATTTCTAAGAGTGAAATACTCTCCCATTCTCATGCATAATACTATTTATATTTTTCTTATAAGTTATAGTATTTTCAAACATCGACATTGACCCGAAACACCTTGTCTTTCCCATGAGTTATTGTCAACTCGAATTAAAAGTAAAATAAAATTATTATTCACTAATAAGAAAATAACTTCTTTAAATAAATCTAGTTTACCTATGTTTTCCTCTTAGTTCTTTGTACAAGAACACATTTAATAATACTAATAGATATACAATATATATTGCTAAATTATTTTACAAGAATAAACATGCTTTTACGGTATTTATAATCTTTCCACAACTTTGAATAGAAATCTAATTTCTTTTAGTCAACATAATAATATAAGCTTCAAGCTTATCATACAATTTTATAAGTATATAATATATATGTGTGTGTGTGTGTGTGTATGTATATATATTAGTTTCCTAAGTTAAATCATTTATTCAACTTATTACAATGTTGGCATTACAATACGCACCTCTGGAGTGCGTATTGGCAACATACAACTATGCTTAGTGTGTAATGAATACTCTTCAAATTAGGAGGGAAAGCTCCCTCTTGTGCTGATATGCGTGAAAAAGTAAATGATCTAAATCCTATCTTTTTGACTAAGTTGGAAGAGGCACAAGGTTAAGAAAACCTAATACGTTGCAGCTAAGGATTTTCTCTGGTTTTACAGATCTCTAACTACAACTAGGAAAACACTAAACTATCCTATTTCCTCAAGAAACAGAGCATGAGGACTTAGGAGGAGGGAATTGGTTATACGATAATCTTTAAGTTAGGATTTCCAAGGAGATGACGACACCTATTTGAGGCATAGGCTAAAAGAAAGATTATTGGAAACAACATCAAATGACAATCATCACTTCTAAATTCCCAAGGAGGTGACAACACCTATCTGAGGTGTAGATATGAAACAAAGACTATTAATCACAACATGAAATAATAACTGGGACAACAAATTGTATAGACGAGACATGCATGTGCAATGAACAATCAAACAAACAATAATATTTAATCCAAGGTGAACAAGTGCCATAATAATAACATTCAGGTAAGGCGGCTTAGCTATTTATTATCACAATAAAAATTCTTGAATAGATACAAAATAGCAATACTACAGGTAAGGTTGCTCAACATGTATGCTATCACATGCAAAAGTTGAATTACAATGAGCAAGAATGCTCTTCTTTATAGACATCAAATGTGTAGGGAACCCTAAAATCACCTTGAGTTAACATGAGTTTTGCAAGCATGCAATATTTTATTGCTAAACCTAAATAAATGAAACTATACAGTTAACTGGAAAACTACCATCAGTTAATTGAAACAAAACTAAGCTAAAAGGAAATTTGCAACATGCAAGTCCTTATTAATATTCAAGTTAACTAATAACTAATATCAGTTAATGGAAATTGAAAACTACGCGAGAACTCCAACTGTACATGGATGATTCCAAGATAGACATGCCATGATATGTGGATCAATTAGTTAACTCAGAAAGAGGCATCAAGTTAACTATTGTGTCTAATGTCTATTTTGAAAAGGTGGGATGTCCTGATCTATAGTTCACTAGCCGTGATCTTGGGCAACTAACCCTTCCGTGATACTCTTCTGAAGCCCTCTATGTCTTTGCAACATCTTCTCACTGCTTGTGATCTAACTCTGTAACTCCCTTCCAGTCTTCACTACCTCATCAAATAATGTTGACATGGGTGTAAGTTGAGCTAACTTACAACCAATGGAATCTCCACTAAAAATACCATGAATGAGCACCTGCAACTCTAACTGTATATCAAAAATATCGATGAACTCACCATCCTCATGCTAATACTAGCATGACACTCATGACATGAAGTTTCTCACAAACCTGATAGCACTAGTCACCTTTTCTCTACACTCGACCAATTCTGCAACAATTGTATCATGTATCTTTGCCTTGAAGATTAATTGTGTTCTCCAGGTAAAAATAGCTTCCTTAACTTCATCTATGGCCGAGTCATATTTCGCCCTCAGGTGAGAGATCATGATCTCATTCCTTGGTTTGTCAACCGCCAAGTTTTTCTCTTCATCTTGGATTTGTGTACGAAGTTTGTGCATGTTGCACCTCAATTGGTAGAATTCTAAAAGTGTGAAGCGGCCCCTTGTGATGAACTCCTCCTCCCAATATTTCAGGCACTTCTCATATACAACCAATTGATTTAGCTGATTCTGCTCTGCTGGTAACTCTATCATCTGTGGGAGCAAGGCAGTGACATTCTTAGTATTGTGCATAAGGTTGGAGATATAATGGTGAAGTTGTTGGATTTCAACCTTGAGGGTTGCTTTATCTTCTATGTCCTTTATAACTCTCTCCTTTATGCTTTCCGTTGCAACCTGAAGGAAATCAATGTCGACTTGGTGTGTGCTTCTACCAAGTTTGAACTTTATCAAGGAAAATTCTTCAACGTCTACCTCGTCCAAGTTCTTGTCCTCGAGTGGTGTAATGGTCTCAATTATGATTTCCTTATCAGAATTCCTCCCTACATGGACTTGCTTCTTTATCCTTTTATCTGGTGTGTCCTAGTAGACAAGATCAAAATCTGAGAAGTCTAGTTTGTAGGATGGTTGCCTCCTCTTCCTACCCAGCTAATTCTCAATCCAAGATGAGTCTCGACTAATCTAAATGGAAGGATCGGTGCTAGACCTAGGAACTCCTGATGAGTGTGTATGTGTGGAAGCACTGCTACGTGGCAGAGAGTCTAGCTCCAAGTCAATGTGTACTAGAACTAAAGACTGTTGTGGTATTGGTGATGACATGAGAGGTTGTATCTCTACTTCTGGCATTTTATCAACTGAATTTGTGGAAACTCCCACATGTTGTTCTTGTTGTCTAAAATCAGCAACTGGTGTTTTTCCTTTTTAATTTCTGGATACTTTGCTTCCCTTAGGAGGATTACTCCTTTTCTTTTGTTTGGGCCTTGTCTTTGATGTGGAAGGCAGTGAAACATCCACTAGTGGTGGCTCTATATTTGGCATGACTGCCCTCCTCATCTTCTTGCTCTCCAAATAGAGTATGCTATTATTGACAACCCTGCTTGACTTTTCCTTACAGATGTAAATTCCTTAGCAAACCAATTGATAGTTGAAAGTGGTTGTGTATCAACTTGTTCTGTGAAAAATGGAGGAAGTACATCCCCATCATCATCTGACAATCCTCCCACATCTTTTGACATGAAAACAAAAATTTGTGAGAGGGTGAACCTGTTGTAGCTGTGCTTGCGCACCTCAAATTCATCCTCGCAATTGACCCAGTAGTCTTCCATAGAAGACTTGTGATAAGAGCGACCACCAAGGCGTGTTGAGTAATAACCCCAAAGGTCATATGAGTGTCTCTCAACAAGGTACTTAATATTAAGTCTTTCTAACTCATGGCACATAGCCTTGGCATCAACTACTATCTTGCACTTGTAAATGCTCATCTGTAATGGAAAATTGGCAGCTAGCTTGCATTTTTTGCACAGATGTGAGTGAACATCATACAACTTCCATAGAAACTCCATGAAAACCACCCTATCCAAAGGATAATGGGGTAGCATGTCTGGATGACCTTCATATCTGTAGACGTGAATGTAGGTATAGGTAGGGAACTGGATGAACCAATCCACCCATTCTACCATTGATGCTTTGGCTCCCACTGAGATACGTACATGCAACTGATGGTCTAGGTTCCTCACTATGTACATCAAAAATGCCTCCTACACACGCTTGTAGTGTCGTTCAGATTTTGTGAACTCAAGCTAGTCATAATATTGATGAAATTTTTGTACATTGATAATTCCCACAGTGGTCAACCCTCTAAACTAGCCCTGGAAGGTAATCAAATAGATGAGGTACGAACAGATGTGAAACTCGTGAGCAACCAAGAAGTCGGTCATCTGCTTGTGGAGTACATTATTGATCAAAGAGGCCCAGTTGTAATGCTCTCTTCTATAAATGATCTGAGCCATGATGTAATACATCCAAGGTTGCAATTTATGAGCATCTGCATGACCAAAAACATGATTAAGGGTAATCAAAAGACACGTATTCATCTTTGAACTCTCCACAACCCACATTCTTTGGCAAGCTAACTTTCTTTTGTTTCAACCACCTTTTAGCCATTTTACTTTGACATTTTTCCTTATCAAAAATGAATTCTTTCTCACACTAATCCATGATAATGGCCAAGCTATTTGGATGTTGGGGAATACCGAAGCACTTCTCAATGTCCCTAGGCTTGAGACTGCAAATCACTCGTCCATCTACTAACTGAATTTATCGAGTAGTAGAATTGTAATGCTTTACACAAGACATTACAAATTCTATACATTGTACATAGATAGGAAGTGAAGTCACCTCTAGCAACCTATATTCTTCAATGTTTTGAAGTGTAATCTGGTTCATATCTGACATATTCAAATCAACCTCTGGATCCACTTGATGCAAATTTGTGTTAGCTGTTATGATGAAATCATGAATTAAGAATGACTTGGTCTTGAATTTAGTCTGTGTGAACTGCATTTTGAAAAACTTTCCTATTAACTATAAACACAACTATGTTCTAACAACTTTCTTGGGAAAGCTAAAATGACTCCTAGTGAGGCTAAAATTACCCTGTTGGGGGGCAATTTTTATGAAAAATTATGAGATGTGGGATTTGTGCAAAAAATGATTCTAAGAAAACCCACAACGTCAGAAATTTGAAAAACGTCGTTTAGATTGACATGAAAACACCTTTCAATAGAGAACTACAGGGGTTTTAGGGTTTCCAAGAGCAAATTTTGTCAAGAAAAATTGGAACATGGGTTTCATGTAGAAGATGATTCTAAGCCAACCCAAATCCTTCGTTTTTCAAAATATTGACTTTTCCTCTACCATGCAAAGGAATTTTCGAAAGAAAGAAAAGCTTCAAAAATGGAAGCTACAAGGCAATTTTTCCAAAAAATTTGAACACATGGGTTTTGTAGAGAAAGTCATGCACAACATACACAAATGATCAAAACTGTGAAAAGGTCACCATATACTTGGACATGCAATAGAAATCCTAAGACAAGGATAGAAGAAATAAGAGAGAGAAGATAGAAGTTATATTCTGCCTCTACCTATCCTTGAATGAAGTCTGCTAAATAATCTAATGCTATATTTGCAAAGTAATTTAAAAAATAACACCTATGGCACTTTCAAATTTTGCTTGCACGAGAGAAAACTTGTTTGCGCTCAACCTGCTGTGAGAATAAATGATGCCTCTATGCATATTTAAAGAATTTTGAAGAGCTTAGGCGTCACATTTAGGAGATAATCCAAAATTTAGAATGAAACTTTCTCATTGGACCTCACTTCATTAAACTGAATGAAAATTAAGCCCTAAATTGGGTGCCACCTTTATACAATTCAATTTAACTTAACATGCAAAAATAAATTCGCCTCTTTGTAAGAAAAAATTGACATTTGAAACTAAAGAATTTGATATTATTTTATTTAGTTAACTAACTTCCACTTTTCTGGGTCAGCTAGAAAATGCAAGCTGATTCCAAAAAGTCAAACTTTGACTTTCTAGGTGCCCTCCTTCAAAAGTTAAGATTTTTAGCTAACTTCCTATTTTTTAGTTGCTTGAAAATGTCACCGCAACCTCTGTTGAACTTTGATTTTTGGATTCTTGGTTGATGCTAGAGCTGAACTGACACATCTAATAGGTACATGTGTACCTAGAACAAGTCTGATGACATGTTGCTAGGAGTTGTGAAAGCTAAAAACTGAGTATGATGCCTCAAAAACTAGGGTGCCTTTCCCAAAAGGGTGCATATGACACTAGACTTGGCCACTTTTCCTGATTTTCCTCTTCGTGCTTTAATCTGCCGTCTATGAATGATGATTCCCATCAACTTGATGCTAGATCCATCGCATAGTTGGAAGAATTCTGCAAAGAATGACTATATATAAGGCGTCTAAAAGTTGAATTAAGGCTCTCAAATTCAAGGGCACCCTTGGCCCGCAGGGGCACAATTACATCTTCAAGAATGATTTTTCAATTTATAACTTTCATGAAACGCTCCACTTTGACCCTTGTTGTCGGGAGCAGGATTGCTCCGATGTGCACACCAATGATCTCATTGCGAAGATGGAACAACTTGGAAGAGATGTTCCTGGAAGCGACGAAGCTTGAAAACTGCTTCTAAGACCTCCAATAGAAGGGCGCCTTTTACAAGGAAGTATGTAAATTCCATACTTAGCCATTTTTTGCTTATTTTCATCCTTCAAAATTTTCCACCAAATCTTCATCTACGGGCGTTTGATTGATCCCGAGGGCTAACAATTGAATTCACTGTATAGCTAGGAGGATTCTGCACAGATCTCATGAAGATGATAACTGTCGAAAACTTCATCTAGCTGACCAAAAGGCTAGGCGTCTGTAGCCTGTAGAGGTACAGTTTGATATTTTCACTTTTATTTTCCCTTTGTTTTATGTGCTCGTTGGAACAACTATCATGGTCACTCAGCATATCTTATGGACTTGTGAACAGATGCATCACAAAGCTAGGCTGAATCAAAAGAGATCCCCTAGAAGCAAATTTTGCAGATTCCATCATCTGACAGGTCTAATTCAAGGGCGCCCCTGGGCTATAAGGGTACATAAACTGCAAATTTGACTACCTCTATGATATGTAAATTCTTCGTACCTTCTGCTTTTGTCTTCGTTTACCAGAGTTTTGCAAATATGATGGACTCACTTGATAGCTTGCAAGAAATCTTACATAATTCCAAAGAGAATGAATGTATTTGCAACCAGAAATAAATGAATCTAAGCCTCCAAATTGAAGGGTTCCCCTGGCCTACAAAGGCATAGATTTACTCTAGAAGTGATGATTTCTCCATTTCGTGCTTCGCGAACACTTGACGCTTGTTGAGTTCATTGTGTTGTAGCATTTCTGCCGCTAGCATGAGTGCACGACTATATTTTACCATTTTTATGTGTACAGACACTGGAAAGTTGACTTGCACGTTGATTGCGCAAGCGTCTCTCACGTAGCAAGGCGTAGTGTTTATAGACTTAGAATATTTTTGCACTTTTCGTCATTTGAAAATGCCCTCTGTCATGAAGCATCTTTTTCAACATCTTTCTTCACAAAATATTTTTCTTTGAGTTTCAGGCTTAGATTTCAAAACCCGATACTAGCCAACTTCCATTGACAACTTCAAAGGTCCTAACTTTTCTCCTGAAAAAGTGAAAACTACCCACCAACCTTAAACCAAATTTTAATTAAAACTGACTTCACCACTATGATCTGATGTGAAATAAGCCAATCACAATTAATTTCATCCAATTCTGACAAGTTTTTATTTTTAGGGTTTTTTTTTTCAAATTTTGCCAATATCTTCCTGACATCAAACTAACTAAAATCCCATACTTGATTTTCCCAAAAAATGAGTTTTGAAAACATTTTTACAAGATTTATACATGTTAAGTAAAATTCCTTAATGAAGCAAAAAATTTGGTTTGGGTACAACATTAGGCTCTATCTGGTGACCATGTCGGATACTTACGACATAGGAGAACCGAGATTCTCTGTGTTTTTGTAGACCAGTGTGACTTATGAGTTGGGCATTGGAGTCAGGTTTCTCCCCTAATCACCTAATACTTGGAGTTTTCCTAATCACCTAAAACAAGACTACTTAAGAAATCACCTAAAACACAAAATAGAGAAACACATTATGAAATAACCAAAAAAAAAAAACATAAATAAAATTATTTACAAGTCACTCCTCCCCTAGATGGTTGAAGTGCTTGAGATATTTCTTGTTGTATGGTAGTGGAAGAAGCATTCCATCTGAATATGAGAGAATATAAGTGTTCTCTCTTGCTGATTCATGGATTTGAAAAGGCCCCAACCATAAGGAATTGAACTTGCCATGCATTCCTTTAGGTTCGTGTCTTTTGTCCCATAACATGACTTGATCTTCGATCTCAAAGTCTCTTTGACAAGCCTTCTTGTAAAAAATATTCTTCACTCACTCTTGATGCTGAGTGATTCTCTTGACAACCTCCACCCTTTCCTCTTCAAGTTTCATTAGGTACAACATTCGCTTCTCGATTGGATCTTTGTATTCTTCATCCTCCACTGTAGATGCCAACTATAAAGCAGACAACTTCAGTGTGATGGGAAAAACTACTTTTGTACCATACAAAGTGTAAAAGGAAAGGTGTCGATGGCTCTTTTGGGAGTGATTCTATCAGCCCAAAGAGCATCGTACAACTTTTTGTGCCAAGCTCGCTGATTTGAGTCAACTAGCTTACACACAATTGTGACTATGCTCTTGTTTGATGACTCGGTTTGTCCATTACCTTGAGGTTAATAATCTAATGTGTGACAACATGATGTCGTGATAAAAAAAAAACTATAGTAGTTTCTCTAATGAGAAACATGTTGCATGATCAATCACAATTTTATGAGGCACCCCGAAGTGCGAAATGATGTTCTCTTTTAGAAAGTCGCAGACAACTTCGGAAGTATCTTGTTTGGTAGGAACCGCTTCAACCCATTTTGTAAAATAATCTATTGTTGTAAGGACATAAACATGCCCCTTGCTAGAACATGGGTTGATAAGACCTAAAAAATACATACCCCATTGTTGAAATGGAGCATCGATAATCATTGACCTGAGTGGAAGAGATGCCAATTTTACTTTTCCAGCAAATTGCTGACACATCTGATACCTGTACACCCATTCATATGCATCGCAAAACATAGTTGGCCAATAAAATAGTGCTCACAAGACTTTGAATGCAGTGACCCTTGATGAAAAGTGTCCTTTGCATGCTTGATTGTAAAAATCTTCCAACATTCTCTATTGTTGGTTCCTTCCAACGCATAACAGGAAATTTTCGTCAAGGCCACGCTTGTACAAAACATTATTGATAAGCACAAAATTCTATGCTTTCAGCTTCAATGTTCTTTTCTATTATTTTTCCATGTGATGTGGACATTCTCCATAAGTTGAATAATACCACAAAGTTGTGTACCATTCCTCCATAGAATCAACAAATAAGACCAAAGGAAGGTCCTCTTCAATTTTTGGTTCAGGTTCAATTTCACCATTGCTTTGACACTTTTGATCTCTATCTTTTGCCAAATATCGACAAAGACCTTTCCCATGGACGATCTTAGTCAGCTTGATCTCCAGATCATATTCTTGAACTTTTGCAATCCAGTTTCCTCTTTTCGTGCCCATCTCCTGTTGAGTTAGCACACTTTTTACTATTGGATCAATGACAAACACCATTATATGAGAATTCAAGATATAGAACCTGAAAGCCTTGACAACTCTGACAACAACATAC
Organism: Sequoia sempervirens; assembly: GCA_007258455.2. Taxonomy (NCBI): domain Eukaryota; kingdom Viridiplantae; phylum Streptophyta; class Pinopsida; order Cupressales; family Cupressaceae; genus Sequoia; species Sequoia sempervirens. The sequence goes on along the minus strand of VDFB02047230.1, from coordinate 329,197,990 downwards.
ACATTCTTCTCAATTTGAGAATAGTGTGATTCACTATCCTTAAAACTAACACTCATGAAAGCAATTGGAGATTCTCCTTCTTCATTGAGCTTCTGAGTCAATATAGCAGACAACGTGTTTTCCGATGCATAAAAATAGAGGATAAAATCCTTCCCAAAGTCAAGACAAACCAACATTGGCATGTTAGCAATAGCTTCTTTTATTTTTATAAAGGCCTGTTTGCCTTCTTTTGTCCATATGAAAGTGAATGTCTTTTTCATCATGACTGAGATCTCCTTTTTCGGCTCTGAAAAATATGGTACAAACCTCCTAATAAAGTTGAATTTACCGAAAAAGGAGTGCACTTGTGTTTTGTTGTTTGGAAGAGACAGGTTTTTAATTGATTCCACCCGATTCGGGTCAATTCTAGTCCCCTCTTTGGAAACAATGTGGCCAAGTAGCTTGCCCTCTGTCACCGCAAAGATAGACTTCTTTGGATTCAATGAGAACTTGTGACACCTACATCTTTTGAACACTTTCACAAGATGTGAAAAGTGGTCTTCCCATTTATCTGAGAAAATGGTCAAGTCATCAAGGTAGACGACTATTAGCTTGTTCTTGAGATCCCCAAAAGCCAAATCCATGGCCCTCTGAAAAGTTGTACTGGTGTTGATAAGGCCAAAAGGAATCCTCTCATAAGCAAACATTCCCCAGTGGGTGGTGAATGTTGTCTTGATCTAATCCTCCTCTGCCACTACAATTTGATTGTATCCAGAGAAACCATCAAGAAGTGATAGCATCTTTGAATTGGTGACCGTATGAAAGGTATGCTCCATGATTGGTAATGGGTAATTGTCCTTCAAGGATGATTGGTTCAAATCCCTGAAATCTACGCAAATTAGGATTTCACCATTCTTTTTTTGCATAAGAACTATGTTAGACATCCAAGTGGAGTGATGAATTAGAAAAATTATCTTCGAGTCCACCATCTTCTAAATCTCCTCATAAATAGTATCTTGGATTTGCGGAATATAATGTCTCTGCTTTTTCTTGAAAAGCTTGACATCAGATTTCAGAGGAATTGTATGTGACAATTCTATGGGTGTGAAGACCTTCAAGTCTTCATAAGACCAAGCAAATACATCCTTGTACTGTTTGAACAAGGCGGTAAATTCCTCAGCTTCTTCTGGAGTACAACACTTGCCTAAATTAACAAGTTGAGGCTTGTCTTTAGTGTTGATATTCACTTGGTAATGCTCAGTAGAAGCATTAACACCTGACATCTTCTGATCTTGGATGTATCAGTCATGCCGATCAAAAATGTTCTCTAAAGACACCATACCCTCGGGAATTATATTTCCTTTCATTTGTATGATCCCAAAATCTACAGCTTTAGAGTCTTCCATGAGTGATTCCTTAAAAGGAGTAGTACTTCCTTCAAATAACAACTCTTTGTATTTATCTCCCATGACAATAAATTTTGCAATTTCATCATCGTCATCAAAGACTTTCCAGTTGTCTAAATTATCTAGAACAACCAGCCTGTAGATTAGTTTAATAGCAAATGTATTATGGCGAAATTCAAAATGTGGCATGAAAAGAGTAGCAGACACCGCAAGGGAATTGACTCTGCTATTATTTGAATGTGGAATATATTTGATATCAAACACCTCAAACCAGTTGATGGCATTCCACACCCTCTATTTGTAGGATCGAAGGTGTTGATTTCTAACTTGGAAATGATCTTTGATATGTTTGACAATCAATTTTGCATCTTCTTTGACTTTAAGTAACTTGATCCCCATATCCTTTGCATTCTTGAGAGCTAATAAAAGCGCCTCGTATTGTGTTGTATTATTGGTGCATTCAAATTGCAATCGATATGCAAATGGATATAGACGACCTTCAGGAGAAGTGATCACAACTCTCACTCCTAAGCCTAATGTTGAGCAACTTCCATCGAACTGCATCATCCACACTTTTGATTCTTCATATGACGTAGTCGTAGAAAGTGCAAAATTTTGATTGTCTTTAGTTACTTTCGACATCATAACATATGTTCCCGAACCTGTGTCTTGCTATAACACTTGTGCCTGGGGGTCCTGAGACTTCACTACCGAAAACCTTTTCTTGGCCTCAAGTTCCAGCTTGAAACTATCATTCTTCAATGGGATTGTCACAAATGACCAATCCAACTGAATTTTTCCTTCGAGGTCTTTGCAAAAGCTCCTACTGAGTAACATCCCATAACTGGTTGGAATGTTAGCTACAAGGATATTCATCATAATCTTCTTTTCAGGAAAAGACACTAACATTACTTGTGCATCTTTCAGTTGACCGACCGACGACACTGGCTTTGACTCAAGTGAATAACACTTGTCATGTGTTTTGGTACACGAAAGTCCCAATGCATTCATGATTTGCAAGTGCACGATGTTGTCCAAAGCTCCACTATCTATGACATAATTGTTGAGTTTAAAACCCCCCATATACAAAGATATATAAAATGGTTTAGGCTTGTCTTCTATTGGTACAAATGACTCTAGCAGTGTAGGCTAGATTGCAGCCTTCTTCTTTACAACCTTAAGGATTCTTTCCAATTGCTCTAGATGATCTTGAAGATACTCCAATTGTGAGATCGATAAATTTTTCTTCATCATGGAAGACACAATGTCAAAGTTTGTTGAAGATGGATCTTGAGCAACCGACACAGTGTTCTCTTGTGAAGATTTAGGATTGGAAGTGGAAGGCACTTCCTTTCCCTTTTCATTTGTATTCCTCTTTTCCTCTGTGCTTTGAAGTGTTGAGCACGTGTGACCATAGGCGATGAGATGTTCTCATGATTGACCACAAGAGAGAATTGGTGGTATTCTTCTTCTTCTTGTTCATTAACGGGTTCTTTGTCGAAGTACCCTGTTGCGGAGTTGCCATCAAAGTTGTCTGTCTATGGTGAGACAACATTTGTAGTTGGTGAAGGTACAAAACCTGTACTTGGAACAGCATCAACAAATCCCATGAGCTGATTCATCCTTTGATTTTCCAGACATGTGGCTCGGGTGTGTGCATCAGAATCATGGAAAGTGCAATAGACTATAGCCTTCTCAACATCAACTAATTGTCTTGGTTCTCCTTGTGGACACCTTGGCTTGTAATTGTTGAAAGGTTGGAAGTTATTCTTCTTTGACTAGTATGGGTGTTGAGGTTGATATGGTGGTGGTGTAGGTAGTGTTTGTTTCCCTTGAGTGGGTGACTGTCTTTTGAGGATAGCCATCACATTGGCTACCTTCTGTAGTAGTGGATCAATAGATGATTGAACAAGCGGTCTAATTAAATCATTATTCATCTTTCCCGTCGTAATCATGTTATCTTCAAGCTTGATAGCTTCTTCTTGTGTAAGCTATAGATCTATTCCTTGACTTCCCTTCAAGAAAAAGGCTATTTTTGACGGTAGTGCATTGATGAAGCTACTCATCAAAATCTCATCAGATGGATTGAGAGTATGGGAAAGACATGTGACAAGGCAGTTAAACCTTGCTACAAACTTCCTCATCAGTTCAATAGGCTCCATCTTTGAGTTTGAGAGTTGTGCAAATAATTGATGATTGTCCTCGGCGGGCTTGAATCACGCCAAGAATATTTCACTCATGTCTGCCCAACTTGTAATAATACCTGGTTCAAGATGATTGAACTAGTTTGCAACATTATTCTCTAGGGTTTCTACAAAGAGAAAAATAGTGAGTTCTTCATGTGAAACATGCAAAAACAGAGCAAGCCGCTGTGAATGTTGATATGTGTTCATCAGGGCATCGAGACCCATCATCGTGGAATTAGGGAAAATGCTTTCTCGATCCCTTGGGTAGTTCATGGTGTCCTACTAAGGGCAACGGTCCAATGTTATCTCCCCAAGGTAATGGGGTTGGATGTCTTACGTTCCTTGTGTTTCAGTCGTTTCCATTGTTGTTGTTGTTGTTGTTATCACCCATTGCTTTAGCTAGGATTGGAGATTCTTTTGGTTCTTCTAGGAAATGCTCAGGAACCTCTTCAAAGATCGAATCTTCTTGAAAGAGAGGATTATTTCTCCTTCTCATGTATACTAGGTGAGCCAAGATGCTTTATTCCCACGTGGGTGGTGGAAAAACTAGTCTATCGGCTACAAGATCTACTCTTTCTTCTTCCTTGTCTAGAGTAGTAGCTATGTTCCTCCACTAAGTAGTTGATGATGATTTTCAAAGATAAAACTACGTGGGCTATTGATGATATCCGATTGCTCCACTTCAATGTGTACAAAATTTGGTTGTATGATGGTCAGAGTAAGTCCTAGTTGTTGAACTAGACCAATAGGACGCCAAATGGTCATTCCTATGACATAAATAATTTAAGCTTTCTTGAAGTTTTCTTGCCTCGTGCCCCACGATGGGTTCTAGAAAACTATTGGTGTTACAATCTACACCTCTGGAGTGTGTATTGGCGACAAAAAGCTATGCACAATGCGTAATGACTGCTCTTCAAATTAGGATGGGAAGCTCCCTCTTGTGCTGGTATGCGTGAAAAAGTAAATGATCTAAATCGTATCTTTTTGACTCAGCTAGAAGAGGCACAAGGTTAAGAAAACCTAATATGTTGTGTAGCTAAGGATTTTCTCTGGTTTTGTAGATCTCTAACTACAACTAGGCAAACGCTAAACTAGCCTATTTCCTCAAGAAACAAAGCATGAGGACTTAGGAGTAGGGAATTGGTTACACGATAATCTTTAAGTCAAGATTTCCAAGGAGATGGCAACACCTATTTGAGGTGTAGGCTGAAAGAAAGATTATTGGAAATAACATCAAATGACAATATTCACTTCTAAATTCCCAAGGAGGTGACAACACCTATCTAAGGCGTAGATATGAAACAAAGACTATTAATCACAAAATGAAATAATAACTGGGAAACCAAATTGTATAGATGAGATACACATGCAATGAACAATTAAACCATCAATTATATTTAATCTAAGGTGAACAAGTACCATAATAATAACATTCAGGTAAGGCGGCTCAACTATTTATTATCACAATAAAAGTTCTTGAACAAATACAAAATAACAATACTACAAGTAAGGTTGCTCAGCATGTACGCTATTGCATGCAAAATTTGAATTACAATGAGCAATCTGAATGCTCTTATTTATAGACATAAAAGGTGTAGGGAACCCTAAAATCACCTTGAGTTAACATGAGTCTTGCAAGCATGCAAGATTTTATTGCTAAACCTAAATAAATGAAACTATACAGTTAATTGGAAAACTACCATTAGTTAACCGAAACAAAACTAAGCTAAAAGGACATGTGCAACAAGCAAGTCCTTATTAATATGCAAGTTAACTGACAACTAATATCAGTTAACGAAAACTGAAAACTACATGAGAAATCCAACTGTACATAGATGATTCCAAGATAGACATGCCATGATATGTGGATCAACGAGTTAACTCAGAAAGAGACATCAAGTTAACTTTTGTGTCTAATGTCTATCCTAAAAAGGTGGGATGTCCTGATCTATAGTTCACTGGCCATGATCTCAAGAAATTAACCCTTCCACAAGGTTGTTGATTACATCACCATCTGGGGTAGTGATACTCTTTTGAAGCACTCTATGTCTTCGCAACATCTCTTCACCACCCGTGATATGACTCTGTAACTCTCCTCTAGTCTTGATTGCCTCATCAAATAATGTTGACATGATTGTAAGTTGAGCAAACTTATAGCCAACAAAATCTCCACTAAAAATACCATGAATGAGCACTTGCAACTCTAACTGTGCATCAGAAAGCTCGATGAACTCACCATCCTCACACTGATACTGGCATGGCACTCATGACATGAAATTTCTCACAAAATTGATAGCACTAGTCACCTGTTCTCTGCACTCGACCAGTTTTGCAACAATTGTCTCATGTATCTTTTCCTTGAAGATTAATTGTGTTCTCCAGGTAAAAATAGCTTCCTTATCTTCTTCGTATGTGATAGATTCATATGTCATCCTCAAGTGAGATGTCATGATCTCATTCCTTGGTTTGTCAACCGCCAAGTCTTGCTCCTCATCCTAGATTTGTGTACAAAGTTTGTGGGCATTGCACCTCAATTGGTACAATTATGAAAGTGTGAAGCAACCCCTTGTGATGAAATCCTCCTCCCAATATTTCAAGCACTTCCCATATACAACCAACTGATTTAGCTGATTCTACTTTGCTGGTAACTCTAACATCTATGGGAGCAATGTGGTTACATTCTCAGTGTTGTGCATAAAGTTGGAGATATATTGGTGAAGTTGTTGGATTTCAACCTTGAGGGCTGCTTTATCTTCTCTGTCCTTTATAAATCTCTCCTTTATGCTTTCCATTGCAACCTGAAGGAAATCAACGTTGACTTGGTGTGTGCTACCAAGGTTGACCTTTATCAAGGAAAAGTCTTCAACCTCTACCTTGTCCAAGTTCTTGTCCTCTGGCAGTGCAACAGTCTCAATTATGATTTCCTTTTCAGTGTTCCTCCCTACATGGACTTGATTCTTTATCCTTTTATTTGGTGTGTCTTGGTAGAAATGATCAAAATATAAGAAGTCTAGTTTGTAGGATGACTGCCTCCTCTTCCTACCCAACTGATTCTCAAGCCAAGACAAGTCTCGACTAATCTCAATGGAAGGATCGGTGCTAGACCTGGGAACTCTTGATGAGTGTGTATGTGTGGAAGCACTGCTACGATGCAGCGAGTCTAGCTCCAAGTAAATGTTAACTGGAACTAGAGACTATTGTGGTGTTGTTGATGGCATGGGAGGTTGTATCTTTTCTTATGGCATGTTATCAACTGAATTTGTGGCAACTCCCACATGTTGTTCTTGTTGTCTAAAAGCAATTGGTGTTTTTACTTTTGAATTTCCAGATACTTTGCTTCCCTTAGGAGGATTACTCCTTTTCTTTTATTTGGGCTTTGTCTTCAACGTGGAAGGTAGTGAAACATCCATTGGTGGAAACTCTAATTTGGCATGACTTCCCTCCTCATCTTCTTGCTCTCCAAGTAGATTATGTTGTTATTGACAACCCTGCTTGACCTTTCCTTATAGATGTGAATTCCTTAGAAAACCAATCAAAATCTGGAAGTGGTTGTGTATCAACCTATTCTCTAAAAAATGGAGGAAGTACATCCCCATCATCATCTGACAATACTCCCACATCTTCTGACATGAAGAAAAAAATCTATGAGAGGGTGAACCTATTGTAGCTGCACTTGTGCACCTCAAACTCATCCTCGTAGTTGAATCAATAGTCCTCCATAGAAGACTTGTGATAAGAGCGATCACCAAGACGTGTTGAGTAATAAGCCCAAGGGTCATATGGGCGTCTGTCAACAAAGTACTTAAGATTAAGTCTTTCTAACTCATGGAGCATAGCCTTGACGTCAACTGTTGTCTTGCACTTGTAAATGCTCATCTGTAATGGAAAATTGGTAGCTAGAGCTTGCATCTGTTGTGCAGATGTGAGTGAACATCATACAACTACCGTAGAAACTCCATGAAAACCACCTTATCTGAAGGATAACAGGGTTGCATGGCTGGATGACCTGCATATTTATAGATACAGATGTAGGTATAGGTAGAGAACTGGATGAACCTGTTGGGACTATAAAATTTTCAAAATTTTATAGTAACTTACACTCATGAATTCCCAAAGATAGCCACATCTTGAGTATAAAATTGATATGATCCTCTTTGCATATCATAACCACTAGTAATCCCATTAGATTTGACCTTTTGACACATCAAAATCCCTTTGATTATCATTGAGAAAAATCCTCTGAATAAATAAACCATATCGGCATGACTATGTCTATATCTCTCCGACCCATAAGCTATAATCTTTCATTTTAGGTGTTTCTGGCATATCGGTGAAAGGTCAATACTGTCACATTGATCAACAACTTAAGAGGATGCATATTCGGGAAGATAGGGATTGTTGTTTCACTGACGAAAAATTTATCGGTGAGAACAATACTATCGGAGTGAAATCCTCAAGTCATCCCGAACATACATGTCATACAGATGGACCCTCATCGGCAAGAAATTTGATTTTATCACCGATAAAATGAAGAGAAACATGTTAGGGAGACATGTGCTATCAGAGTGAGTTTTCCATCTCCTTCTGAATTCATATGTTATACTGATCAACAAGAGTTGGTTTGCAGTCTCACCAATCAGAAAGAATGGTTTGAAGTCTCACTGATCATCAAGAATGGTATGAAGTCTCATTGGTATCTGAGGGAATGGTTTGAAGTCTCACCCATATCTACAAGAGTGGTTTGAGGTCTCACCGATACAATCTTCCTACAACAATCTTCATCAGAGAGACTCTCTAATATTGGTGTAGGATAAAATATGTCTCCTCAATGTCATATGTTACCTTGATATACTGAATGCATACAATCATAGCATAAACAAAAGATTAATAAAGTATGACTATAGTGGAAAACAATATTTCATATTTGCACCAAGGAGGTAAATGCAAAGGTAATTTAAAAGTGGATAATTATTTTACCTAGGAGAGCATAACAGGTAAAATTTATAAAGACATTTTTCACCAAAGGAGATATGAGAGCGGGTAAACATTTTGGGTGAAAAAGTGAAGATTGCCAGCAAAGGAATTAAAGTCTATTGTGAAATAATTTTCACGGAAGAAAAAGATAACGGAGATTAAAATATTTTGATTTGCCGAAGGAAATTAATTAAATTATAATGAGGAGTAGCAACTGACACACAGCGAAGGATCACAACTATTGAAGATATCATGTATATATGCCAGATGAAATCTAATGGATCAACATTAGATAGAGATAGATCAGTAGGTTAGGTAGTTGGATAGGTAGATCAATTGTTGAAACATGACATTATGTTGTATATTGTAAAATATTTTAAAATTATATAATGGAGAAGAATGCATAAATTTGGTGATCTTGTTATGGTGTCAATTGTTTGTTGAAATAATTGAAAACATTATCTAGTTTTCTCCAAGGTTGACATTTCTTTATTATTTAAATTGATATATCAAGGATGTTTTCAGTTTATCAAAGCACATTTTCTGCTCTTGTGTGGTTCAGTTAATTCGCTCCTTCAAGGAAGGATTAAATTCTTTTAATTAATCACAGTAATCTGGAAAAGTTCATTTGGATCAATAAGAACTTGATAATTGCATCCTTGCATGTTTATGCCAGCCATAAACTCATAAAAGTGCCAAATAATTTGAATTTTATCTAGAAATAGGACACACATATCATTTACCTCTTGACTCCATTAGCCCAACAAAAGTAGGCACTAGTCATACCAATTCCATTTTAGAATTTTATAAAATCTTAATCAAACTTTCACATCTCAAATATCAGTAGGAGTAGTTATTAAGCTTTCATCTCTCCACTTCCAATTGCTAGTGTGGATAGATTGCTTAAGTAAGAAACACATAATTCAAGTCCGCTTCACTTACATTAGGTATAGCCACCTAGGTCTAGTAGAACCTGAAGAGAAGAAGGTTCAAATTCATCATTTGGCCTTGTACGTTAGCCTAAAATGTACCAAGAGCTTGGAAACCTCTTGTGGTTTCTCAACCAGTGTTTGTGAGAACTAACAAAACCAATCTTCCCATTCTATCATTGCTGCTTTGGCTTCTGCTAAAATATGTATATGTAGTTGACGGTCTAGGTTCCTCACTGTGTACATAAAAAATGCCTCTTGCACACTCTTATAGTGTCATTCGGATTTCGTGAACTCAAGCTGGTCATAATATTGATGAACTTTTTCGTACATTGAGAATTCCCACAGTGTTCAACCCTCTAAATTGGCATTGGAAGGAAATCAGATACACAAGGTACAAACACATGTGAATGTCATGAGCAACCAAGAATCTGGTCATCTGCTTGTGGAGTATGTCGCTGACCAAAGAGGCCCAGTCGTAATGTTCTCTTCTATAAATGATCTGAGCCATGATGTAATACATCCAAGGTTGGAATTTATGAGCATCTACATGACTAGAAACACGATTAAGAAGTGTAATCAAAATTGTGTATTCATCTTTGAACTCTCTGCAACCCACATTCTTTGGCAAGCTAACTTTCTTCTATTTCAGCCACCTTTTTGCCATTTTACTTTGACATTTGTCCTTATTAGCAATGAATTCCTTCTCACACTAATCCATGGTAATAACCAAACTATTCAAATTCTGGGGAATACCGAAGCACTTCTCAATGTCCCTAGGCTTGAGACTACAAATCACCTATCCATCTACTGACTGAATTTCTCGAGTAGCAAAATTGTAATGATTTACACAAGACATTGTGAATTCTATACACTATACTGAGATAGGAAGTGAAGCCGCCTCTAGCAACCTGAATTCTTCGATGTTTTGAAGTGTAATCTAGTTCATTTCTAACACATTCAAATCAACCTCTGGATCCACCTAATGCAAATTCGTGTTAGTCGTTCTAATGAAATCATGAATTAAGACCGACTTGGTCTTAAATTCAATCCGTGTGAATTACATTTTGAAAAACTTGCCTGTTGACTGTAAACATGGCTATGTTATGACAACTTTCTCCAGAAAGCTAGAATGACTCCTGGTGAGGCTAAAAATAACCTGTCGGTGGGCAATTTTTATGAAAATTTATGAGACATGGGTTTTGTGTAGAAAAGGATTTTAAGCAAACCCACAACGTCAGAGATTTGAAAAAATTTCATTTATCTTGACATGGAAATAACTTTCGGTTGAGAACTGCATGGGTTTTAGGGTTTCCGAGAGCAAATTTTGTTGAGAAAAACTGAAGCATGGGTTTTATGCAAAAGATGATTCTAAGCCAACCCAGATCCTCCATTTTTCAAAATACTGACTTTTCCTCTACCATGCAAAGGAATTTCTAGAAAAAAGAAAAGCTTCAAAACTGGAAGCTATGAGGCAATTTTTCCTGAAAAATTCTAACACATGGGTTTTGTAGAGAAAGCCGTGCACAACATACCCAGTTGATCAAAACTATGAAAAGGCCAACATATACTTGGAAATGTGAGAGAAAACCTAAGACAAGGATAGAAGAAATAAGAGAGAGAAGATATAAGTTATATTTTGCCTCTGCCTATCCTCGAATGAAGTCTTATGAATAATTTGGAGCTATATTTGCAAAGAAATATGGAAAATAACACCTGTGGCTCCTTCAAATTTTGCTTGCACAAGAGAAAAATTGTTTGCACTCAACCTGTTGTGAGAATAATGGATGCCTCTATGCATATTAATTTTTTTTTGAAGAGCTTAGGCATCACATTTAGGAGATAATCCTAAATTTAGAACAAAATTTTCTCATTGGACCTCACTTTGTTAAACTGAATGAAAATTAAACCCTAAATTGGGTGTCACCTTTATATAGTTCAGTTTAACTTAACATGCAAAACTAAATTCGCCTCTTTGCAAGCAAAAACTGACATTTGAAACTAAAGAATTTAATATTATTTTATTCAGTTAACTGAGTTCCACCTTTTTGGGTTAGCTAGAAAATGAATGCTAATTCCAAAAAGTCAAAATTTTACTTTCTAGGCGCCCTCCTTCAAAAGTTAAGATTTTTAGCTAACTTCTTATTTTTTAGCTGCTTGAAAACATCACCACAATCTCTGTTGAACTTTGATTGTCGGATGCTCGGTTGATGCTGGAGCTGAGCTGACACATCTGATGCGTAGCTAGAACAAGTCTAATGACAGGTTGTTGGGAGCTGCAAAAGCTAAAAATTGAGTCTGATGCCTCAAAAAATAGGGCGCCTTTTCCCAAAAGGTGTATATGACACCTGACTTAGCCATTTTCCTAATTTGCCTCTTCGTGCTTGAATTTACCGTTGTCGATAAATGATGACTCCCGTTGATTGGATGTTGGATCCATCACATAGTTGGAAGATTCTGCAAAGAATGACTGTATATAAGGCGTTTGAAAGTTGAATTAAGGCCCTCAAATGCAAGGACGCCCCTGGCTTGTAGGGGCACAATTACATCTTCAAGAATGATTTTACAATTTGTTACATTCACAAAACGCTCCACTTTGACGCTCACTGTGGGGAGCAGGATTGCTCCAATGCGTGCACTGACGATCTCATTGCGAAGATGGAACAACTTGGAAGAGATGTTCTTAGAAGCGACGAAGCTTGAAAACTGCTTATAAGACCTCTAGTAGAAGGGCGCCTTTTTCAAGGAAGTATGTAAATTTCATACTTAGCCATTTTCTGCTTGTTTTCATCCTTCAACATTTTCCACTAAATCTTCATCTACGGGCATTTGAATGATCTTGAGGGCTGACAGTTGGATTCACTGGATAGCTAGGAGGATTCTGCACAGATCTTGTGAAGACGACAGCTGTCGAAAATTTCATCTAGCTGACCAAAAGGCTAGGCGCCCCTAGCCTGTAGTGTAACGCTCGAGTGATGATGTTCATTCAGCCACATAAGTTGCCATAACTCATTACATTTCAAGTAAAATAAAAGTAAAGGATGCATAGATCAAGAGCTTCCCATAAGAGCTCAAGAGGAAAAATAGTAATAAATTTCATTTCATGTATGCAAAAGAAGTAAATTGCATCTACAACAAGGATCTTTGCACCAATACATATGTATATGTCAATAGCATGTCAATGAGTTTCCATAAATTCATTCACGTTCAAATTACATCATTAACTTCCAATCAATACATCTATTTCAATGTAACATCAAAAAAATGTCACTCCAATACATCTATTTCAATGTTACAATAATGAATGTCAAATAAAGTTACTTTTACAAGTGGGCTTTACAAGCCTTTCAAAAATAATACATGAATATATTTATAACATAAGAAACTATGAACCTCAACCGCCGTGACACCACTGGTCTTCTTGCAAGCTGGGGCCAAGAATGTGATTAAGGCGCCTTTTCTGCCAAATCACGAAGTACAAGACTTCCCTGGGTTTCTTCCTAACTCGAAGAAATCCTTGGCCCTGTATGAGGAGCCTAGCAACCTGAAACAACAAAGCAGGAAGGAACTCTTGATGCATGTCTGATGGCTATATACATTCCTAACATGAGAATCACATATTTCTTGCAAACAGGAGGTGGTAGAGACCTATATACATTTATTTCTAGGCTTTTATTTCCATCTATTTCAATGGTGCATGTGCTTGGCCAAGCATAAATAAATAATTGATAGCTTTAGAAAAGGTAAAACTACCATCTCTGTGGGTCCACCTTCGACATCCTGTCTTGGAAGTTTCCCAAAAGAACAATAAATAATACATTTTCCATGTAAGTTTTCATTCAATTTTAGACATCTCAACTTCAAAGGAATTCTAATAATTACAAAGTACACACAAGGTTCACAGATAACTTTACATTAGCACACTAACTTAAGTGAAAAATTGATCACATAGTTGGTTTTGCACTTGAGTCACTTTCAATGATTTAAAAAAAATTTAAGTTTGGTCTTTTGGAGAGAGTATATCTGTAAGTTCTCATTTCTATTTAAATAATTTGATCAAATTAAGTAAATTATATAAGTTCAAAAAAAAAAAAACTACTCTAATCAACCTTATAGATATGGAATAAAATCATAGCTTAAAGATTACTTTCCTATTTAATAGGAGTATGTCTACACTTTTATGAAAAAGAATATTAAGTTTAATTTAAAGAAAAGAGAATAATTTCACTCACTTTCATTCACAATTGCATATATCAGGAAATATCATTTCCGTAATGTGCATGTATGTATATATTTACGTGTTTTATATTCCTAAAATGTAAGTACACACGATATGAAGTTCAACTATAAGATAATAATTTTAATGCAAATGTCTTCCAGTTTACAATAAAATAGTGATTATAACCAGCCAGTGCCATATCCATCCATTTCTATTTTACTGATTTTGTTTATTTTCAAATATAAAAAGGATATATATATATAAACATGTAGTTGCATTTACCTATATATATACTTATGTACATTCTTAGAAATTTTAACAGAAAATAAATAATAAAGAACAAAGAAATCCATACACAGTGATTTTCATTAGACACAGTTTTGTTTTCTTTTTCAGACATATGATTAATTCAGATCTATGTATCTCGTATCTCATATATATATATATATATACACATTTGTACAACTCATGAATCTTTTACCCAAAATAATTTTTCTAGAAATAAAGATGTATTTCATAGTTCAATATATATACACAAACATACATACACACACACACACACATATATATACAACATATGTAAATATTCTAAACTAGTGGAATGTCTTTTTCCCATACTAAATTTACAAACAAGAAGCAAACTAATGATAGAATAAAAAATTGAAGGAAAATAATACAAATTTCGCAAGCCTGCGCCCCCCCATATGGGGAGGCACTGCCTGTGGAGGATAGTGCCTCGTCCACAGGCCATGGCCTGTGGAGGGGCGTTGTTCCCCATAGTGCAACCCTTCCCTTATGGGGAGGGCACGAATGGGGTAAAGCCCAACCCCCCCTTTCCATAGAATGTTTAAAAACAAAGGCACAGTCAATAACTGTAATATGATTCGCATATGCGAATAGGAATCAATTTCCTCAATACATATGTGACTATAAATTTATATGTCCATACAAATTTTTGTATATATATATATATAGTATAATCAAGCATTCTGGTACAAAATTTATTTATAAATTTATCTAGAAAGAAGTAATGTTCTGAAATTGTCTATAAATTTATAAAGTATGTTGAAAAGAATGTACAAATTCCACCGAAATATTTTTCTCAACAAACACAACAAACATAGAGGTTTTGCACAAACAAATCTTTGCACACACAACAAATTTTCTTTCCTCTTATTTGGAACCTTAAGGCAATAAAAGAAAATTAAGAAGAAGAACATGAAAAATTTGTTGACAGTTGAAGATGCCCCCTTGCCACTTCCACTTCTTGTTTTCTCTGAAATTTTCCTCTTGCTAGACCTTCCTCTTCTCCTTTCTTTTATTCTGTTTTTCTATTTTCTAATCTATTGGAACTAAAAACAAAAACAAGAAACTATCCGGAAGCCATGAAAGTGGATTTGTAGAGCAATTCTCGAAAACATCAAGAAAGGTTGGTTTTTCTATTACCCCTCTTTCCTTTTTAAAGTTTTCTTTTTTTTTTCTTTATTTCCAAACCTAATCTTGAAAATAATAGATTTTAAAATAAGAATAATATATAATTTAATTGCATATAAATCCCCTTTTTGGAAAATATTTACCCAATAATTAAATAAATATCTTCTAACTATTAGTTAACTTATTAACTCAAAAATTAACACAAGTTAAAAGAAAAATATAATACTTAGATTTTTATCATGCATAGGCATTTAAATCAAAACCTATAATTAATTATAATTATAATTAAATTCTTTTACTTTATTATGCTTATATTTCACTATTTCTTTAATTCGAATAATCATTATTTATTTTACGAACAATCAAAAAACAATTAAATCAAAATTATCATTCCTAAATGCAATCTATATGAATCTAAGTGCTTGTGTGTGATCGAGAGAACATCCTATTTTAACCTGTCAAGAAGCTAACCTCCTCTCCTTAATCACACCCTTGGTCTTCGACCTCTTGCATCTCAAGTGCACTCAAGCACACAACAGTAAATTGAATTAGTATCTCATAAAAATATAAATCAAAACAATAGAATACATTAATTCATATATTTCTATTCTATTTTGCTTCATCTTCAAAGTAAAACATCTTCAATATTATTCAACTTTTCATAATTTAAGTAAACACTTTCTTATATCACCACACCAAAACACCATAATATTCATTATTACTTTACCACACACATCCAATCATATAACAAATCCACACAAAACCAAAAGCAACCTACATCAGGGTTTGAGACGTGACATGTAGAGGTACAATTTGATATTTTCACTTTTATTTTCCCTCTGTTTTATGTGCTTCTTGGAACATCTGTCACTGTCACTCAACATATCTTACGGACTTGTGAATGGATGCATCGTAGAGTTGGGCTGAATCAGAAGAGATCCCCTAGAAACGAATTTTGTAAATCCCATCATCTGATAGGTCTAATTCAAGGGCGCCCCTAGGCTACAGGGGCATAGAAACTGCAAATTTGATTGCCTCCGTGATATGTAAATTCTTCGTACCTTCTGCTTTTGCCTTCGTTTGTCAGAGTTCTGCAAATCTGATGGACTCACTTAATAGCTTGTGAGAAAGCTGATAGAATTTCAAAGAGAATGAATGTATTTGCAACAAAAAACAACTGAATTTGTGCCTCTAAATTGAAGGGCACCCTTGGCCTGCAGAGGCACAAATTTACTTTGGAAGTGATGATTACTCCGTTTCGTGCTTCATGAACACTGTGACGTTTGCTGAGTTGACTACGTTGTAACATTTCTGCTACTAACGCATGTGCATGACTATATTTTACCATTTTTACATGTATGGACACTGCAAAGTTGACTTGCATGTTGATTATGCAGGCGTCTCTCACGTAGCAAGGCATAGTGTTTCCAGACTTAGAATATTTTTGCACTTTTCGTCATTTGAAAATCCCCTTCATCATGAAGCATCTTTTTCAGCATCTTTCTTCACAAAATCTTTTTCTTTGAGTTTTAGGCTTAGATTTCAAAACTTGGTTTTGGCCAACTACCATTGACAACCTTAGAGGTCCTAACTTTTCTCCTAAAAAAGTGAAACCACCCACCAGCCTTAAACTGACTTTTAACTGAAACTGATTTCACCACTGTGATTGTGATGTGAAATAAGCCAATCAAAATTAATTTTAGCCAATTTTGAGAAGTTTCAATTTTTAGGGTTTTTTTTCAAATTTTTCTAGTATCTTCCTAACATCAAACTGACTAAAAGCCCATACTTGATTTGCCCAAAAACTAAGTTTTGATGACACTTTTACAAGATTTATGCCATTTGAAGAAAATGTCTTAATGAAGCAAAAAAATTAGTTTGGATACAACAGAAAGCAAGGCAATTTATTTCTTCACTTCTATCATATACAGTTCTAAATGAGAAATAAAATAATTTCATGCACAGGTTTGTAAAAGTCAGACTATATTTTCACTCTTTCAACATATTTAAATATTTTATATCTTTTCAAATATGAAACTCTAGTTTAACTATCAGAATTTAAAGAGAAAAATAAAATATAAAAAACATGCCTGAACTGTTACTTTACTTTTGCACTTCTAAGTTCTAAATGCTTAGCACCTCCAAGTATCCACAATTGGCCACCGTCAAGATCTATATTCTTCTTTTCAAAACAAAACATAGCTAACAACTAGCTATTATTCTAAGACCAAGTTCCTCATGAACTTCCTTCAATATTCAATACTAACAGCACCATATGCATTCTCCAGGTTTGAACTATGAAGAACTGCCTTCAATATTCAATACTAACAATGATATGTAATCTCCAGGTTCGAACTACGAAGAACTGCCTTCAATATGGTGTATTTTCTCTGCAATAAAATTCACTATTTTTCGTTAACCAGTGCGCATTCCTCTCTTTCTCGTAGCTATGAATGATAATAATAAGAATGCCTTCAATAATAATTTACTATCTTCTCTATAGCCCTTGACCCTTATCCATAACTTCCACCATAATAACTTTTAAACTGAATTTTAATGATCAGTCTGCACTATGCCTCATCACAGGCTTTCATAGCATTTTTCTGTGGCGGGAATCTAGCCTAAGTTGGAGGCTTTTGCCTCACATAGGAGTTGGAATAGTTTGAACTATTTACTTGCCATTACTTGCATTAATTTGCATGATTAACTGTCTCCTAAATTTCATGACTCTTTTCATAGGCCATAGGAATTTATGCAACCAAAAATAACATATATATTATATATCTATCTATCTATCTCTATGTATTCTTATTTATATATATCAATGCATATTTTGTGTGTATATATATATATTTATATTTATATATTATATATATTTTTAAAATGTACTTAGATATTAATCAAATAAACTTTATATATAAATTGATAAATCAAAAAGATGAAGATGATACAACATAACACCTTTTTTTTATTGAAAAAGACTAGGTCAAGGACCCGACAAGATTTAACCTAACCTTACGACTTGACCATACTTAGCCAAAACACAAAATAAACTCAACAACAAAATTAGGGTTACTTACCTAAACTAGATACATAAACCTATGTGAGTGTGTGTGTTTGACTCATTTGGCATTAAACCATTTGTTTACCCATGTCTATATTCCTCTCCCTTTGAGAGGGTAAGAATTTGATCATGCATTTAACTTAGAAAACCAATAACATAGTTGGTTTGTTATTAGTCAGGACATCATAATATTGATTAGATAAAATTAAAATTAAAACATATTGCATTACATTATAATTTCATCAAAATTTCAAATGGCATATACTCATTCACAAATGTCAAAAACATGTTTTAACGTGTAAATTAAAAATAATTTGCAAATCAAAATTTGAGGTGTAACACATTCGTATACTTTTAATGTAACATGATAGATCATAAAATTGCAAGTTATACTTAAAATAGCTCGCTAGAATTAAGGAAGATCAACCTTAAAAAATGGATCAAGAAGTTAGGCTCTCTAGATGTGGATTTCATTTGGTTTAATTAGGATAAGTTCGTGGAACCCCAAAAGGAGACAAGATGAGAACCTATGACTTTAATAGATATCCCAATCTCTATGGAGCCACCCCTTTCTCAAAACCCTCGCACAAAATATTTCTTTGAATTAATCAACTTTCTAAGTGAGAGGGTGATTGCTTTGATACAGGAGGCACTTTCCCTTTTATGGAAGAAATTAGTGATGAGGTTTGAGATTTCATTGACCATGATGATGTGGTTATCTCTCTAAGGAAGTGATCCATTTCCCAAACCACAAGTGACTTATATTCAAGGCACTAGGATAAATAACACAAATTCTTAAAAAAATATAAAAAAACATACCCACTCCATATAGATGTCATTGTTTCAATATTTTTTATTTATTTTGATATATATACTAAGAAAAATGTATTATAGAATAAAATAGATTTGAAATGTTTGGTAGTATCCATTTTAAATATTTAAAAATAATAAAATATTTCATAAAATAGGGGCCGGGATGTTTTCTCGTGGCCCAAGAGTTGTGCTGGAATAAAAATATACTTCCAAAAGTCGATGCCTTTGCCTAGACTGCATTACATAACAAGATTCTAACAGGAGATAGATTACTGAAGCTTGGCTTCTTAGGCCCATTTTGATTCCCAATGTGTAATGCTTATGAAGAAATGATTGACCACCTGTTCATCAATTGTGAAATGGCCCAAACATGTTGGTCCAAGTTTAGAAGTATGTTGGGTTGGAAAGGTCCATTCACTAATAGTCTGCATGAGATGTCCACCTCTTAGCCTATCATGCACCACAGATCTATGCCGGATGGCATTTGTTTGGCTGCACCGACAATGATCGTCTGACACATTTGGAAGGAGGGAAATGCAAGAATCTTTAAAAAAACTATCACAACAGGTGCAACTCTATCAAACAAGATTGAAATTGGAATTTGTGAGCACCAGAACACAAAGGTAACCAATAGACGATGCAAATATTTTACTTCATGGGTGAACAAATTACAAAAATTTGGAAACACCTTGTCCCACCCCAACGAGTTTGTGTAAAAATCTAAGAGAAACTGAAGTTCTGTCAAATGGATTTTCCCCTCATCTGGAAGACTGAAATTGAACTTTGATGGAACCTCCGGGGGCAACCCGGGTGCATCCAGTGTTGGGTATATATAATCAGAGATTGTCTAGGAAATCTTATATGGGAAAGCTCCATCAAACTTCCAGAGGGAACAAATAACAACACCAAATTCTCAGCATTACTGGAAGGTCTCAAAAAGTGCAGAGAACTTAATTTTGATCGCATTAACATAGAGGCTAACTCTGCAATAGTCAGCAAGGCGATTGTATCCAACTTAGCACCAAGCTGGAAATTGAAAATGTGGATAAACAGTGTATGGGGCATACTTGAAAGGCTCAAATTACTCCCTAATGCATGTATACGGGGAAGAAAACACGACATCAAACATTCATTCAAAAATGGAAATTGAACAAAATGTCACATCCATTACATCTTGAATATGGACTGCAAGGACGATTTGGGGACATCTATGGTCTAAAGTTGATTGAAAAATATAACATTGAGATATAACTGAAAGATGAAAATGATAAAAGAATCAGACTTTTCCAGATGAAAGGTATGAATGAACATACAACAACGTCCTCTTGTGATCTGTCGAATCTCGATAAGCATGGTGCTTGACCTTCAGGGCTAGAGAATAGCTTTAAAGCCATCGACTTACCTGTATAGGGTTTGTGTTGTGTAAAAAAAAACGTAAAACCCAAAAAATCAATAATAATTGCAGCACAAGTTATATGCAAAGACAGAAGATAATTAAATAGAATCACAAAATAATACAGAAGACACAAATTTACGTGGTAAAACCTTGACAATATGCCAAGGAAACATCCACAGGCAAAGTATCAGTATTCTTATTGCTTAGAGAAATTGATTACAACTTTCACACAACTGCTGCTCTTCAATTACAATTCATTAAAATCAATGATATTTAGCCTTCAAAGCAGCAAGATATAAATACTATCTTCAACCTGTGTTGCACATAGAAAAATTCAGCTTTTGTTTTTATTGCTTTGTTTTGTTTTGTTTTATTGATTTTAAATCTTTTTCTTTTGTTTTAAATCTTTATAGATTTTCCAAAAGGATTCCAAAGATAAGACCTTGCTTTATTTCCCTTATCTCTCCAAAAGATAAAATTTGTTTTCTTTCTAATTTTGTTGTCATAATCTAACAATCTCCACCTTGACAACAATTTACTTGCTACTTGCCCATGCCCATTCATCACTTTTTCTGCAAGCCAAGAGAAGTCATTTAACTCCACTTCAACTTCTCTAACTTTACTGGTTTTGTCAACATGTCTACACAATTTTCTATTGTTTGAACTTTCTCAAGAGCTACTCCACCTCCATCAATAACCTGTCTTACAAAATGATATTTAATCGCAATATGCTTAGTCCTATTGTGATAAGCTGGATTTTTAGTTAGATGTATAACACTTTGACTATCACAAAATGCAATAACCCTGTCCTGCACTTTTCCAAACTCACCCAAAAGACCCTTCAACCATATTGCCTCTTTGCAAGCATGCGAGACAGCCATATACTCTACCTCAATAGTGGATAAATCAACTGTTTCTTGAAGCTTTGACATCCAACAAATAGGTCCTCCTGCAAGAGTAAAGACATAACTTGATGTAGATCTCCCTTTGTCCAAATCACCTGCAAAATATGAATCAACATAACCACAAACTGAACCACTACTACCATCAAAGGTGATACAATAATCACTTGTGCCTCTAAGATATTAAATTTAGTGATCGGATTAAATGTACAGAAAATTAATTCAAAAATAAACACAAGACACAATAGATACCCTAGGAAAACCCTCCTCTTGAGGGAGAAAAACCCAGCACTAATATATCTCTTGTATATTAATTCTTGAAGAGAAACACTTGTACAAATGAGGCCAATAAGAGGGGCCAAAATAATGCACCAACAGATGATGCAATCACAAATCTTATCACATATAATCTGCTAACACAGAACTGAAGTCTTTATCAAAATTGCACTGCACATATAATGAACTCACACTGCTCCTATAATGAATTCACACTTGAGACAAGTGATAATGGAATGAACTGAATTCTAAATGGATAATGAATGAATGGAACTCAATGAATATAAATACATGTGTGGAGAAGAGACGCACCTCTTCATGAAACTCCAAGTCGGCCTCCAACAATAATAACTGATGTCTAGAGAAGGATCGCATCCAATAAGGAATGGGTCGACATAAATAAGAACTCGTGCCATTCAGATGAAGCGCACCTCTTCACAATGTCAGCTTTAATAAATAGACAACACCTCTAAATACTCGTGCCTCTTCAAGAATAGAAGTCTCTATAAATTAAATAGCTTTAAGCTATTATTTAATTTACTCAATCAAAAAATAGATAGGCTGGAAGGAATCGCAAGATGCTGCATTTATCATCAACACTCCCTCTCAGCTAGGGAGAGTACTTCCAGCTACGCAAGACATGTCACCTCAATGTGATGTCTACCACATTGGATACAACCAAATGTGAAAAGAAGAATATCACCTCATTGTGATATTAGATATCACCTCAAAATGATATCAACCATAATGGCTACAACCATTCTATGGTGTGTACAAGTGTTCATCACTTGCGTGATGTTGTCACCTCAACATGACTTTCACCATGGCTCTCCCAGAGGGTGAAACACAAGTACAAGATGTGTCATGGAGTCACACACATGAAATCCACCATGACTCTCTCAGAGGGTGGAAACAAGGGCTTTCATCTCAAATCTCAAAGAGAAATGCATTAACAAGGGATTTCACCTCGAACTTCTCTTCGCAGAGAAGAACTCATTAAACAAGGGATTTTACCTTGAACTTCTCTCGCAGAGAAGAACTCATTAACAGGCTCACTGATACTGAGATTTTTTCTCAGTTAAGGCTGAATTCTCCACAATACTAGGCTTATCTTGAAAGTACACAAACTTGATTCTGGAGAGAGGCTTGGTGAGAATGTCTGTCGTTTGCTCATCAGTGCTGATATACCTCAACTGTATAGCCTTCCATAGTACCATATCTCTAATATAGTGGTACTTGATCTCAACATGCTTGGTTCTGTCATGAAACACAGGATTGACATAAAACTTCACGCAACTCTGGTTATCACAATGAATGATAGTAGGCTCCATTAATTGTCCAAATAATCTTGCAAGGAGCTTAAAAGCCACACTGCTTCCCGAGCTGCCATACAAGCTGCAATATACTCTGCCTCTACTGTACTCAATGCTACAGATGACTGCTTCCTGCTGCACCAGGATATCATAGCAGAACCCAAACTGAAGCAAAAACTAGAGGTGCTCTTCCGATCTGTGACACACCCTACCTAATCAGAATCAGTATAGCCATGCAACTCTAAGTCTGCATCTAAAGAGAATCTCAATCCATATCCAACTGTGCCACACAAGTATCTCAGGATATGTTTAGCTGCAACGAGATGTATCTATCTCAATTCACACATGAATTGACTAAGTGCACTCACAGCATAACAGATATCTAGTCTAGTGTTAACTAGATACATCAAGGACCCAATCAGCTGTCTGTACATAGTAGGATCAACCAAGTCTGAACTAGCTGCAACCTCCTTCAATTTATGTAGGTTGGTCTCCATGGGTGTAGACATGGATTTGCAATCCATCATACCAAACCTCTTAAGTATATCAATGGTTTACTTCCCTTAACTTAGAATCATCTCATCTGGTTTCTGCCAGACTTCTAAGCCAAGGAAGTAATGCATGAGCCCAAGGTCCTTCATCTCAAATTCAGAAGCCAACTCCTTCTTACATTCGAGAATCAGGTGATCTTCTCCAATAAGAATCAAATCATCAACATATAAGACCAAAATTAATGCTTCACCATTAATTACCTTGAAGTATAGGTTTGAATCAACATCATTCTTCAAGAAACCCAAACTTGACAGGTAACGATCAATCCTTTCATACCATGCACGAGGAGCCTGCTTAAGACCATACAGGGCCTTCTTCAGTTTGCAAACATGAGACTCCTTCCCATGAACCTCAAATCCATCAGGTTGCTCAATATAAACTTCTTCCTCAATCACACCATTCAGAAACACTATCTTCACATCCATCTGATGAATCTTCCATCCTCTAGATGCAGCAATAGCAATGATGGTTTTGATTGAAGTATAGCGAGCAACAAGAGCAAATGTTTCTTCGTAATCAACTCCCTCTTTCTGTGAAAACCCATGAGCCATGAATATTTCCTTGTACTTCTCAATGCTCCCATCTGCAACATGCTTGATTTTGAAGAGCCATTTCGAAGATACCATAGATTTGCCCCCGGGTCTAGGAACAATGTCCCAAACATCATTCTTGAGAATTGATTGGTACTCCTCTGCCATAGCATCTCTCCAAACCTGTCAGAACCCTGGTGGTTCTCAAATTAAAACCCTAATTGATTTTTGTTTGTTTTTGCAAATTTTTGTTTTTTTGTATTTTTGAAGGTTTTCAGAGGAATATCAAAAGTTGCGATTTTACTAAATAATGCTTGGAAAATTCAAATAAAATTCTAGAACATCATATACGCTAATATTTTGCTCAATAACAGTAGGCGCATCATTTATTGTTGATTCCAGAGCATATACAATAATAAATATGGAGATTTGAAAGAGATACAATAAATTTATTGAAGAAAACCTGGTTTCTCTTTAATGGCGGCTGCTGTAATTAATGATGGTACGGCCAGAATGATTGAAGGAATCTTCAGGCTCGAAAAACAATGCAAGATCTCTAGAAATTCCCAAGCAAAACCCAATGCCTAGAACTGAGAGCCAGAATCTGAAAGCCGGAAGAGAATCTCTGAAGAAATAAAAGTACGGCCTACAGGTACATAAATGTACGGCCTGTCTACAGCAGCAACAAGAATGGTACGAACTCCAAGGAAAAGATGCCAGATCATTGAATAGATTCCTCTGTTGAAGTCGCCTCAAAAAGAAGATGACTTTCTCTGCTAATCTCTGAATAAATAACTCAATAAACCCAAACTGTGATCTCTGGATGAAATCACCGAGTGCAAGCTTCAACTGGTATTTCACAGCCTCAGTCTGCCTGATCTCTGAAGAGTTTTCGTTCTCCAGAAACGTTCATCTGCCAGAAACCCTAGGGTTTGCAAACTCCAATGCTCAGAGCAATAAAGACAAAATTGAATAATAATCAAGATAGTTCGATTTTGTCTTGAGAAGGAATATATATGCCTTGAAGAAATTCGACCCAACTCACTTTTAAAATAATCATTTAAATTAAATGATTTAATTTGCCTTTGATACTTAGGAGAAAATATTAATTATTGGCGTCCCCTTTTTTAATGAATATAAAATACTCATTAAGTCACATTTAATAATTTATTATAAAGTATAATAAATACTTTATAATTAAGCCAAATAATTAAATATTTAAATATTTCAATAAAGTGACTTTATTATAAAGTCAAAATATTAAATATTTAATAATCCATTAAATACTCCTTATTTCTCTGTCTGAACATCAAACTGCTGAACTGGGTCGATTCTGAGCTGAATGGCTGAATCAGGTGCCCTGCCCGAAATAGCAGCTTCCGCTGACCTAACTTTCTAAAAATAGAAAGTTCCTGAAAATGCTCACTAGAAGATTCTGCGAAGGCCCAACCTGACACAACTGCAAAACTGGAGCTACCAAACACTAAGCAACTGCCTCCGATGATCCTCTACACCTATCTGTCAGCCTACGAGGATCGAAATAATAGGCTCACTCCCCGACAAATAGTGTCAGCTAAAACGGGGACATGACAGTCCGCCCTCCCTGAAATTGCTTGTCCTCAAGCAATCTCTACAAATACAGCTGCACTGCACCACCTGGATCCCAAGGATAGTACCGGACAATGTTCCTGCTGGCCACAACTGACTCCTGTAACTCCCACAACTGATCAGCAAGAATAAAATACCATTCCCTATTAACCTCAGTGCAGTCCGGCATAGGATCAAGAAACTCAGAAGGAGGCAAGTCAAACTGCAAGCAACACTTACCCCCTAAAACTGCACGGGATATACTATCATCCAACATATTAAGCACGTGCATACCAAAACTGTGCACATGAAACAAATTGTGTACATGCGGATCAATCATGAAGCCATATGCACTCTGCACCATATACACACTGTGATACTCCTCTGTGAGCTGAGTCTGAAATCCCGGTGCACTAGTAGGATCCCAAACGCTATCAACATTACTCTGCTCAAGACTAGGATCAGGTGAGTGACCCATATCAAACTCAAAGAGTGGATTGTCGTATGAAGATATAACATTCATCTCAAACAATGGATTGGTCACAAATGGAACCAAACCACTAGGCCGATCCCAAACGACTGCCTCAGAACCCCCGGGGTACTGAGCATAACCATGCCTGGTCTGCACAAAATCCTCCTCTACCTTCTCGCTCTTCCCACTAACGAGAGAGATAGAACGAAGGCGGCCATCTGTAATCCCCCTCAACACATATTTCTTGCCCTGTACCTCAAATCTCATCTCCATTTTAGGCAAGTTGAGGGTGAACACACTGATGTCCTGAAGCCATCTCATACCCAATACTAAATCCATCCCACCCAGGTTAACTACATAGAAGTCTGCCTGCAACTCATAATCATTCAGCATGAGAGTGAGATTACAAATCTGTCGAGTGCAAGTGAGTGTATACCCATCTGCCACCCTGAACTCTGAATCCATCGAAATCCTCTGTCTAGAGTCTACATCTATTGACGAAGCTCTCATCGATGAAATTGTGTGTGGCTCCAGTGTCGAGCATAGCAATACATCACTGTCCCTCCACTAATCCCCTAAACCTGAATGAGTCATCCCGTACACTAGCAGATAACACCAACGGGGATAAGTTGGCATCGGGCCCAAACTCCATAGAGGCATTCCCGGGCTCTGCATGTTCTGAAACAACCTGCTGGTCTGAATCATCAGACTCGTCATCATCATAGTAAACCCACATGGCGCAGTTGGCTCTGCCCTTCAGTCTCAAAGGACAATCATGCTCCTTGCTGTAGGGTGCTTTGCACCAATAACAAAGTTGTTTCTTCCTGCATTCCTCCCGAGTTGCATCATCAATTCTTGCAACTGGTTTCCTTTTTGGTTCTGCGACTGGTGTATGACTCTCCTCAACAGGCAAGTTATTTGTCTTAGGCTGAAATTGTTTTTTCGGAGCAGCAAGCTCCATACTCCTTGCCTTCCGCATCGCCTCCTGAAGAGTAGGAGGGTCAAAAGCCTTAACCCACCCTCTCATGGGTTCTGTCAAACCCTCTACGAAGAGTATGATGAGTCTTCGTTCTGAAATCCCTGTCACCATGACTGCCACTCTCTGAAACTCACCAATGTATGAATCCAAACTGCCTGTCTGTCTGAGCTGAGCCAACTCTCTGAAATATAGTTCCGGATCCTTCTTATCAAATCTCTCTATCAGTCTGCTGGTGAACTCCTGATAGGTATTGACCGCATGATGGCCTAGCGTATACATGCCGTGGTGCCACCAATCATGTGCTACTCCGTCAAGATGTAAAGTAGCAAATTTAATTGCCTCATCCTCCTGCATAGGCCTAAGTGACAAGTAATTGTCCAATTTCTGGACCCAAGACCTCACTGATGTCTTTTCAGATCCATCAAAATATGGCAATGTAATCTTGCTCACCGCATACTGCAAATCCCTATTCACCTGTGGCTGCGGCTGCTGATGCTGTGGGGGTCTGCGGTCAAATCTACCTCCTCCTCTGGGTTTATAGACATCGATAAACTCATGAAATGTAAGCGCCTGCCAGATCTCAGGCGCTAGTGACATGTACTCACCATGAAATCTCGTCAAGTCTGCCACTGACATGCCATTCTGTGGCTAAAACTCCTGATGTTGTACCTGATGCTCTGCCCCTGGAGTCTGTGGTGGAGTCTCTCTAGGTAAGAAAGTAGGCTGGCCTGGCCTACGCTCCTGGTAGATCGGTGACGGCTGTCTAGGTACGGATGCCAATGGCTGATCCACTAGTGCAGTCCCGCTCGTCTGTCCAATCTGAATGTAGTGTGGCTGTGTGGGCGTACACTGTCTAATGGTACCCATCAGCTGAGACATCATATCCATCATATTATCGTGCCTCCGTCTAAACTCCTCATCGGTGATATCACCCTCTGCATGCACCTTCCCTGGATCCCTGCGAGTCTCTGAGGAAGTCTCACGTTCTGCCATTAGGGTTGCAACACTGTTCTCACTACCGTCAGAACTGGATCTGTGAATACCAAGCACCCCTGACACTGTCTGACCTTCTGGGATAGGTGGACCTGTCCAATCCTCGTCTTTGCCTGTCCCTACGCCTCTAATATACTGAATAGGATCTCGGCTCATGAAAAAGCAACCAAAAAGCACACTGAATACTGAAAAAGCAATTGAAAAAGCACAGGATGGCAGG
Organism: Sequoia sempervirens; assembly: GCA_007258455.2. Taxonomy (NCBI): domain Eukaryota; kingdom Viridiplantae; phylum Streptophyta; class Pinopsida; order Cupressales; family Cupressaceae; genus Sequoia; species Sequoia sempervirens. The sequence continues at coordinate 329,169,766 of VDFB02047230.1, read as the reverse complement.
ATAATTGTGCTCTGATACCACTGTCAGAACCCTGGTGGTTCTCAAATTGAAACCCTAATTGATTTTTGTTTGTTTTTGCAAATTTTTGTTTTTTTGTATTTTTGAAGGTTTTCAGAGGAATATCAAAAGTTGTGATTTTACTAAATAATGCTTGGAAAATTCAAATAAAATTCTAGAACATCATATACGCTAATATTTTGCTCAATAACAGTAGGCGCATCATTTATTGTTGATTCCAGAGCATATACAATAATAAATACGGAGATCTGAAAGAGATACAATAAATTTATTGAAGAAAACCTGGTTTCTCTTTAATGGCGGCTGCTGTAATTAATGATGGTATAGCCAGAATGATTGAAGGAATCTTCAGGCTCGAAAAACAATGCAAGATCTCTAGAAATGCCCAAGCAAAACCCAACGCCTAGAACTGAGAGCCATAATCTGAAAGTCGGAAGAGAATCTCTGAAGAAATAAAAGTACGGCCTACAGGTACAGAAATGTACGGCCTGTCTACAGAAGCAACAAGAATGGTACGGACTCCAAGGAAAAGATGCCAGATCACTGAATAGATTCCTCTGTTGAAGTCGCCTCAAAAAGAAGATGATTTTCTCTGCTAATCTCTGAATAAATAACTCAATAAACCCAAACTGTGATCTCTGGATGAAATCACCGAGTGCAAGCTTCAACTGGTATTTCACAGCCTCAGTCTGCCTGATCTCTGAAGAGTTTTCGTTCTCCAGAAACGTTCGTCTGCCAGAAACCCTAGGGTTTGCAAACTCCAATGCTCAGAGCAATAAAGAAAAATTGAATAATAATCAAGATAGTTCGATTTTGTCTTGAGAAGGAATATATATGCCTTGAAGAAATTCGACCCAACTCACTTTTAAAATAATCATTTAAATTAAATGATTTAATTTGCTTTTGATACTTAGGAGAAAATATTAATTATTGGCGTCCCCTTTTTTAATGAATATAAAATACTCATTAAGTCACATTTAATAATTTATTATAAAGTATAATAAATACTTTATAATTAAGCCAAATAATTAAATATTTAAATATTTCAATAAAGTGACTTTATTATAAAGTCAAAATATTAAATATTTAATAATCCATTAAATACTCCTTATTTCTCCGTCTGAACATCAAACTGCTGAACTGGGTCGATTCTGAGCTGAATGGCTGAACCAGGTGCCCTGCCCGAAATAGCAGCTTCTGCCTGACCTAACTTTCTAAAAATAGAAAGTTCCTGAAAATGCTCACTGGAAGATTAAGAGGCCCAGCCTGACACAGGCGCCACTGGGCTGGGGTACGAACAGCGAGTCAAGCCTCCCTTGCCCCGACCTATCGGGGGATGAAAATAAGGCTCACTCCCCGACAAACAGTGTCAGCTAAAACGGGGACATGACAAAACCTGTTGACTAGATGCTTCCTCAACACAGGTAGGCTCAGATTCAATAATCTGACTCATTAAGGCAACATAACTGGAGAACTTATGTGGCCTTTTACTTTCCCTGAATGTGCCTCTAGGAGCTGCAAAACTTTCAGCCTCTTGCATAGTACGCCTGCCCATAGAGCTCTTTTTCTCCCAATTACAATGTTGGTAGGCCCATCAGTAGGTTCTAAGGGTTCAATAGGATCAATATCTTCTTTCACTTCTGAAGTCTCCCTCTGAATCTCAGGAGTATGGTCAACTTCCATATCTTGAGGAAACTCTTCATTATCGATCTCCATATGAGTGCCCTTGGATCTCCTGAATGCAACATCTTCCTCGAATGTGACATCCCTACTGATCTCGATCAACTTCTGCCCTGGAATGTATATCTTGTAGGCTTTTGATGTCTCGTTGTAGCCCACAAAGATTCCCTTCTTTCCATAAGGCTCCAACTTTGTTCTCTTTTCCTTTGGAACATGAATATATACAAGGCATCCAAAGATCCTCAAATGACTAACCTCAGGTTTCTTCCCTATAAAGGCTTCTTTTGGAGTCATATTCTCCAAGATCTTGTGAGGACTTCTATTCTAAACATATACATCAGTCCTAGAAGCTTCTGCCCATAAGAAGGTTTGCAAATCTTAGTCATGGATCATGGCTTTTGCTGCTTCCACGATCGTCATGTTCTTTCTTTCTGCAATACCATTCTGTTGAGGATTATAGGGGACACAAAACTCCCTCTTAATCCCTGCATCAATACAAAAAACCCTAAAGCTACCAGAGGTGTATTCTCCACCATTATCTACTCTGAGGACCTTGATTCTTTTACCAGAAAGATTCTCTACCAAGGCTTTGAACTCCTTAAACCTTCCTAACACTTCCTCAGACTCTTTAGTTTTCAAAAAATAAATCCAAGTCTTTCTAGAGTGGTCATCAATAAACAAAACATGATACAAAAATCCACTCGAAGACAGAACAGACATAGGTCCACATAAATCAAAATGAATAAGGTCTAAAATACACTTAGATCTATTTTCTCTACTATGGAAAGGAGCTTTTGTATTCTTACCCAATGCACAACCCTTGCAAGTTCCTTCATGCTTCTGATTGAACTTAGGAAGACCCGTAACCATCTTCTCCATGATAGGTAAGGCTCGGAAGTGAAGATGAGCCAATCTTCGATGCCAAAGATCACATAAACTTGAAGAATCATGAACTAATACCTGTAGTGGACGCGTACAAAGTCTGTAGAGACTTTCATGTCTAACTCCAATTACTTGAGCATCTTTGAAATTGGATTTCTCCATCCACACAAGTACTTTTCCTTTAGAGAAGGCAACTTGATATCCTTTATCTTCTAGAGCTAAAATTGAAATGAGATTGTGCTGGATTCTTGGAACATAAAGAACATTGCTCAACTGAAGTGTGATGTCGGAATCCAAATGAAGAGTAGAAGTCCCAATCCCTTTCACGGAGTAGCTTGCATCATCTCCAATAATGACTTGTTCGGAAGACTCCTTCTCCACCAAGCTTGATAAGTGCTCCTTAAAACCTGTGATGTGTTGAGAAGCTCCACTGTCGATCAACCAAGTGTTGGTGTTTGAAGGTACATTGCTTGACAATGCTGAGTAGAATAAATATTCACATGTATCCTTCTGTGGAGAGGCATCGTCAACATCTGCAACGGTGGCTTGTTGCTTAGGTCTAGTTGGACAATGCTTAGCAAAGTGGTCGAACTTATCACACCTAAAGCATTGGATCTTGGACAAGTCTCTCTTTTTCTTGGAAGGGGGAGCACCATCATTTCCCTTATCTCAATTCCTCTTGAAGAATCCTTTCTTTCCATCTTTTCCTTTCTTCTTCAAAGTTTGGGAGGTGAGAACATGAATATCTTCATTAGATGAACTTTGACCAACGCCTCTAGCCACCAATCTTGACTCCTCTTGAATGCAATCAGCCCTCAAGCGATCAAACTTAGGAAGTTTTGATCTTGCACTGATTCCTTGAATGTAGGACTCCCATGATAATGGAAGACCATTGAGAGCAAGCATTGTCAAATCTTTATCATCGACTACATGATCAATTGTAGAGAGCTGATCTCTCAGTTCCAAAATCCTCATGAAATACGCAATCACTATTTCTCCTTTCACCATCTTCACATGGTATAGTTGTTGCTTCAATGCAAGTGCTCGACTTGTGTTGTTGATTTTGTACATCTCCTCCAATTTTTTTAACATATCCCTTGTCATCTTCAACTTGGAGACAATCGAAACAATATGGTCTTTGATGGAATCAACCAACAACTTCTTCGCCTTGATGTCTTGCTTCCTCCATTGCAACTTCTCTTCTTCCTCTTCTGGTTCGGGAACTTTGGTTTCCACAAACTCAGCCAAATCATTCTCTTCCAATGTGAGCATGATTCTGAACCTCCATGATGTATAGTTGGATGCTCCCTCAAGTCTATCCTCAATCTTCAAATCGTTCACCATCTTGACTAAGATAGAGATAGACAAATAAATATCAAGAAGAGAATAGAGTATTGCTGTAAGGACAAATCTGATCATGGTATTCTCAAACCCGCTCTGATACCATGTTAAATTTAGTGATCAGATTAAATGCACAGAAAATTAATTCAAAAATCAACACAAGACACAACAGATACCCTGGGAAAACCCTCCTCTTGAGGGAGAAAAACCCAACACTAATATATCTCTTGTATATTAATTCTTGAAGAGAAACACTTGTACAAATGAGGCCAATAAGAGGGGCCAAAATAATGCACCAATAGATGATGCAATCACAAATCTTATCACATATAATTTGGTAACACAGAACTGAAGTCTTTATCAAAATCGCATTGAACATATGATGAACTCGTACTACTCCTATAATGAATTCGTAATTGAGACAAGTGATAATGGAATGAACTGAATGTTGAATGGATAATGAATGAATGAAACTCAATGAATATAAATACATGTGTGGAGAAGAGACACACCTCTTCATGAAACTCCAAGTTAGCCTCCAACAATAATAACTGATGTCTAGAGAAGGATCGCATCCAATAAGGAATGGGTCGGCACACATAAGAACTCGTGCCATTCAGATGAAGCACACCTCTTCACAATGTCAGCTTTAATAAATAGATAGCACCTCTAAATACTCGTGCCTCTTCAAGAATATAAGTCTCTATAAATTAAATAACTTTAAGCTATTATTTAATTTACTCAATCAAAAAATAGATAGGCTGGAAGGAATCTCACGATGTTGCATTTATCATCAACATAAGATACCGAAGCACCCATTTTACTCCTGGCCAATTTTCTTTACCTGGATTTTCCATGTATCTACTGACAATGT
>VDFB02047230.1:329037088-329164871 GCA_007258455.2 Sequoia sempervirens | reverse complement strand
TTATAATATGGATAACCCAATTCAAGTTTGGTTGTGCACTGAGCAGACGTTCTTCAATAGAGTATGTACAACTCTCAGGAGGCAGGGGATTCCGTCACTCCGCCAGTGACTAGGGGTACTTCTAAGTTTACTGAACTGATAGGAACTTTCAAAATATAGATAATCAATGTTCCTTAGAATGCCCCTTGTGAAATTTGGCTGTGGAGAAAATCTTCAGTGTGGTAACTACAGGGATTCATGGGGTCCTAGTGACTAGAGGTCATACCGACTTGCAATTGAAGGTGAGGATCTACTACAACTAATCCATTTGCCTGTGGAGAAACTCTTCAACAGGTGATACAACAAATCCCAGGAGGCATGGCATCCCAGCGACCAGGGGTACACCTAATTGTACTAAGTTTGAGGAACAACTTCCGCCCTGCGAAGGTGAAAAGCCCAATGATTCTAGGTGTGTGCTCGGCAAGAGGGTTTGCCCTACATACTTTACATACCCTCTACCTAGCGGAGTTTTGAGTGAATATCAAGGGTACATCTCAATTGGCAAAACGTCAAGTAAATAACCTGCAGATACTGTTGGCATGATAGAGTCTTCACCATAAAGAATATGAAGAAGTGGAGAATGAGAAAAGAGAAAGCACACTTCTCCATTAGCAAACTCTACAGTGGGATGCATTTTTCTAACATTGCGTGGCAAAAAGGGTTGAGTTTAGACTTTAGATCATTATCTGACTTTTAGAGTATGCTATCTGGGTTACGGAGTGTGGTTGTGTTGTTTGCAGCCCAGTTACCAATATTTTGGACTGGTTTTTAGCCTAAATATATACCAAGTATTGTGAAAACATTTGCTGTCATTGGTAATGACATGGAAGTACATATATAATGTTTTTGTGTATGGATAGAGGGCAACTCTATTGTCTGTCGTTATAAGTATCTCCATAGGGTGAAATTGCTAGTTATTTACAATTAAGATGCTGTTTATTCCTGTTTGACTGTGTGGAAATGCTCTAGATTAAAAGTGCCTTTAGTTCTACGTAAATAAACTACTTTCATGTTTCATGAAGTGTCACTGTAATATTGTAAATAAATTATGTCCTAATCAATTAAATGAAGAAAACAACCCAAAAATAAAAGTTTAGTACCATACCAGTGCACTGGATGCCTCCCTGGTAACCATCACCCTCATACCCCTCGTCACTGTAAATTTTAAACAAGCAGAGAAACACATAAAACAGAAGAAAAAAAGACAAGACAAAAATCAAACACAATATTTACATGTTTCACCAAAATTGGCTATATCCACGAGAAAGCAGGGAATATCTCTATTAACAGTAATGGTCTGTACTCATGTATTTATACAAATCTCTTCGAATATGAAGAGATGGGAGAATACGAATGGTCATGTGACCATTGGGCTTCACATCCCAACAATCTCCCCCGTCAAGTCCAATCGGCACAGCCATGCACTGTGTCATCCCCTGCATTTCCATCTTGTCTTCACATTGCAACCAGGCTGGAAATTTTTAACTTTGCCAAATATTGTTCACGAACACTTTGAATCAATCTTCTGCGAGCCAAATCAGATAGAACAAAGGTTAACACGAATGCACCCATTAATCCATAATCAGAAACATCATTTTGTGCAGGTTCAAAATACACTATACCATCACCTACATTTGTGCTTCCCTTCTCTGCATCACTTCGAAACATAGATGCTTGGAACGGCCTTCTAAATTCACTTGACTCTACGCTGTAATAACCATGCAGAAACTGCAAATCCCGCACCTTCTTGTAATCATTTCCACAATTATTTGCAATCTGATCCATACCATCCTTGCTTATATTTAGCTCTGTTTTCAATTTATGAAGCTACTCAAACAATCTTAAAACTTCTCTTTCTTTGCTCAAAGATTCTCGTTGTTCTACATCCTTCTTAAAATCCAGTTCAGCCGCTGGCAACAACAACACATGTAGTAATTGTGTAGAAATATCCATGTGTTGCACACCAACCTGCAAGTGACTCATAAGCAACAAATCTCGAGTAGCTAAAAAATCATCTAATATAGCAAGGTGATAAATGTCACAAAGCATGGCCCTTGCTTTTATCCGTTCATCACCATACTTGTAGATAAGAGAAACCAGTATGTCCATCAGGGTCCTACACAACACAATCTCAGGAGTAACAATGAATGCTGGAGTCCTGAGCGACACATAAGAAACCGAAGGGTCCAAAATCTTATACCCCTCCTGTGGAAACATAGCATCCAGCTCCTCATCTGTCAAAGGCCTATTTCTTTCTTCGATATCCTTTTCCCACCCAAGCAAATTATACTGCTCAGGAGTAATGGCACCTCTCAAACTGATCGCAAGAGGAGTGGGTGTAGGCAGATCAATCCCACCCATGGGAGTAACGCCTGGTGTAAATGAAGAAGGGGTTGCACTGCCCATCGTTGCCGATGTCTCGTCCCACCTTGACCTCTGCTTCTTGGGTGTAGGAGTGGCCAATCCAGAAAGCTTTGGAGATGCATCCCAAGTCATTCCTGCAGGAGTAGCACCAGGCATGACACCTCCAACAGGGATTGCATCCGCATCAACAAGCCTCCCAAGGGTGGGTGTATCATCCCATCTATTACGCCTGTTAAATGTCGGCGTGGCATCAACATTTGCCCTCCCTGGAGTTGGCATCACATCCTGCTGAGTGGCCCCAACCTCCTTCCCCTTCTCCTTCTCCTCCTGATGCTTCTTCACATTAAGCCTCAACGTCTCCTCTTTCTCCCTCTTCAAAGCCTCCTCGCGCATAACATCCGCATAGGTTCGAACTACAACGTCTGGGGTTTTATCCCCCATGGCAAAGGCATTATTTCTGTCAGGCGAGATAATTACAATGCCATTGGCATCTTTCTCAGCCGCCATATCTTCGGGAATCTTGGGATGGACCTTGAACAGAGCATCCTGTGCAGGTGACGGCCTCTCAACGGCCCTAGCATGGTGATCTCCCTCCGCCTGCACAAAACAAGGATCATCCTCAGGAGCCTCCTTCTCTAGCCCGCCAACAAAGACCTCCAATGTATTATGCTTCCGCCTGTCAGAAACATGCATTTTCTTCTGCATTTCAGTATCCACATCCTGCTTCGGCCTATACAAAGTAGAGAGAGTATTATGGGCTGTAAACAAACCCTTGTCATATACATTGTATTGATCATCCGTCGCAAAACCTGACTCCATCCCCTTCTCCTGGTTAAAGAGCCTTTGATCATACATAACTTCACCGCCATTTGCAATTTTCTCATTGACATCAATATCATCAACCAACATATTGTTCAAACCAACTGCCCCTGAGACAACCGCACAGGGGCAATAAGCTTGAGACTCGTCCCGTGAGGCCATCTCTTTTTGTCATGGGTGTCTTCGCCGTCTGCAAAAGTTTGGCCAATATATGCCACAGCTGCATCAAGAGTGGGAAAAGAAATAAACCCAACATCCTCCTCATCCTCCTCCTCTTCAGTTGAATCCTCTTCTTTTTTCCAGCCATCCCACCAGTGTACATGGTGTTTCTTTTCAACTTTCACATACACAACATCACTCTCTGCTGAAACTAAATTGCCAAGAAATTCTTCAATGACAAATTGAGCATCATCATCTTCTTCCATCTCTGCTCAACCTCACCAAGCTCTGATACCAATTGTAAATTTTAAACAAGTAGAAAAACACATAAAATAGAAGAAAAAAAGACAAGACAAATAACAAACACAATATTTACATGGTTCACTAAAATTGGCTACATCCACGGGAAAGCAGGGAATAATCTCTATTAACAGTCATCAGATACATAGTTTGTACTCATGTATTTATACAAAGCTCTTCGAATACGAAAAGATGGAAAAATAAGAATGGTCATGTGACTGTTGGGCTTCACATCTGCACACCTTGTAACCGGTCCGGGTAACATCAAGGCAATGAGCATTCCTTGAGCAGGTAAGATTACGCATTTGTTTTGGGAGGAACAAGTATCAACTTTAATGCCCCAATCGATCTTGAGACCATAAGTAGCAACCCCAAGTCTTCCTTTATCAGGAGCCTGTATCTTGAAGGTTGTGGGGTAGAGTATGGTAGAGAACACACATTCTCTAGATGACAGCTGCTCGTACGGCTGCACTGAAATATTAACTCTTCCCCAATTTTTTATCAAGGTAATTTGGCAGCAACCAGACCCATTACAATAGTCTGGCTGGTAGATTTTCAAACAAGAGGCCGCACACATTCCTCCAACCATTTTGTAGCTTGATTGAAGGGTAGTAGGAAAGAAGGATCTGTTGGCGTAACAACCAACCGAGGAAAACACATTGGATCCCGATATTGTGAAGGGTCCCTCCCTCGGAAGTGAAAAGAATTGGTGTGCACTATGCGAGACGTTGCAATTGATGGCTTCCAGATGAGTAACATTGATTAGCAGAGAGTTGTATGAGAGACTTAAGACCCGGTATTCACCTATAGGTGTGGAAATGATTGGGATGCTCCCCTCTCTGAATGTGGAGTTTTGTTTGCATACAAGAGAGAAGTTGGAGTCCCCACAATTCGATCCCTGGATGTTGAAGGGGTAATTTATCTTGAGATACCCGCATGTCTGTGGATAGCTGCAACCATTACCTCCTTTCACCACACTCAACCAACTTGTCATACACAGGGCAGTAATTATTGCCAGAGTCTCTGTCATTCTTTTATCTCCAGGAGTTGACATGAAAATTTGTCCAAGAGTTGACATGAAAATTTGGACTTTGAGTACCAGGCCCAGATAATTTTTAATACCCTTATATTTTACTTTTCTCAAATTTCAAATCTAAAGAACATGTTGTGCAGTGCTCCCATACCTAACTACAAAAATTTGGTACGTGTATGCTAATAAATATAAAGTTTGTTGTTTGTTAATTTGTTTTTTTTTTAAATTATTGAATAAAGCATAAGGAATTACAATTAATAATAAATGCAGTTTCAAAAGAAGACTGATAAGAAAGAAAACAACAACACTAAAAAATTTACAATGTCTCAATTATACAGTCAGTAAGTATCAAGCTTATGACATCCTTGAAAAAACTAGCAGCACTAAAGATTTTATAGTGACACAATTACACAACCAGAATGCAGCGATCTTATGACACCATAACACTCTGAATTTAAACATGATTTGTAATTGTCTAACACAACAAATAAATATGTTAAGTTATCTTTAGTTTGATTTAAATAGTTTATACAAATTTTGTCTGTACATTTTTTACTACATGATTTTCTATTTAAAAAATAAATAAATATGTTAAGTTATCTTTAATTTGAATTAAATGGTTTATAAAAAGCTTACTATGGTATTAATTTGAGTTAAATACTATGATAGTAAGTATAATATTAAGTTGGAGTGACATATTTGTGTGTTATTAAATTATATATTAGTGAAAATATCTGAAGTTGATATCAAATGATTTATAGATATTTTTTATTTTTTTATCAAGATGTATATTCTTATATTATTTTAGAGTTATATTATTATTTAATTGTCTTAAGACTTTCACAATATGATAATTTAAGAGATTTTGGATGAGTTTATAAGAAGGAAGAATTTTGAAGGTATTAAATAATTTACTAATATTGATGATTATTTTTAAAGATACCCAAGAGTTCCACAATAAATATGAACCATAAGAACTTAGATATATTTATAATTATCCTTTTAAGTCAATTCATGCAAACAAAATAATATTTTATTGTTCTTTCATGCTTGGAGTTGAGTTTTGAATATTCTATTGAAATTATAGGAGATCAATGATCTTTTTTTTTTGGATAAGGGCATTTGCAACTACTATGTCAAATAAAAATATTATTTTTGCTGTGATTTTATACATGTCCATATCCTATTCTAAACGGTCATTTTTGCATAGGCTTAGATGATACAAGCAAATGTTATGAAGACTAGATTTAAACCTTCTAAATGCATTTGCTTAAATATTTCCAAGGCCTTTTCAACTAAACCATTTTGTGCACATACAACAATCATCTCATTCCTTGAGACCACATTTCTTTGCGATATTTCATTAAAAATCCTTGAAGCCTTGTCAAGAATGTCATTCTAAGCATATCTCACAATCATGACATTCCATAAGCCCACACTTTTTTAGGCATTTATCAAATAGTTTGTGTGCCTTTTGTATTCACCCACACTTCAAATACATATCTACCACAACATTTTCAATTACAACATTTGACAAAAAATCACTTTTCATTATGCTTTCATGGATGTCCATACCCAATTCTAAAGATCCATTTTAGCACAAGCTAGTAGGATATTGACAAAGATTGTGGAATTTAGCTTTACACCTACCCTTGCATTTTCTCAAAAGTTTCCAATTCCTTTTCAACAAACCAATTTTGTGTTCTCATTTCTTTGAGGTGCATTGTCAAATAGTGCAATTGTCTTGTGTACTCTTCAACATTTTGAATACATCTTTACAAAACAAAAGAAAAACATATTTTACAATGTTCTTCTTGCATCAACTCCATGGTTAAGGTAACGATTTAAAACAAATACAATAGAGAAATTTAAAACACTAGAACCTAATTAAGCAATTCAATTAATCTCAAATGAATACTAAAATTTAGATACACTAGAAGCAAACCACTATAAAATTGAGAGGAACAAATCATATCATGTAGTGCCACACACTTATTGTTATGAACAAATAGTGTTTAATATACAAAATTGATACACATTCTTAGGAATTTGATGGATGTTGTTACCATGTTCTAAAGATCCCAATTTGGCATAGGCTAGATGATGTTTGAAAAGGTTGTGGAGATAGGCCTTACACCTACCAATTACATTTTCTTAAAAATTTCCAAGGCATTTTCATTATACCATTTTATGCATATCTTGCAATTATTTTAGTCTATGAGATAACATCTCTTTGAGACATTTTGTCAAATAGTTCACATGCCTTTTGTATACTTTCACATTTTGTATACATGTCTACTAGGGCACTTGTAACAACTAAAACATAGAAAAAGGTAAGTGTGTGATCCAAAATGGAATAGTTAAATGGATGTATGATGCACCTACACTTCATCTATTTTCATTAGGAAAAGAGATCCCAAAAGGTAGGATTGACTTTCAACCCTTAGGTGAGTCAACCCTATTAGGAGTATCTGTTGTTTTCCTTATGATAGAAAAGTGTCAAATATGATTGAAATGCACTTTTGGGAGATGAAAATAAAATTCCTTGATAAACTTAGCCACTCCTGTACCTTTGAGCGAAGGTACCTTTGCTCGAAGGTGCCAAAAATTAAAAAAAATGCATCTACATCGAAATCTCTTCAGAAATTTCAATTTCAAAAACGAGGATGGACCTACAATGAGCTTAACTTGACAAGATATTTTGTAAGATCGTAGAACTCAAAATGAGCTTTCCAATAAGTATAATTTTGATGTTTTCATTTTATCATGTATTTAATTTTTAATTTTTATTGAACATAGGTTTTTCTTCGAACATCAAGCTCTTTATTCTGCAAAGGTTAAAAAATAGTAAAACATTGTAAAAAAATTCAAAAAATATCCTTTCCCTCTGTATTGATGTTCTTGTTTCACAAAAAAAAGAAGGATTTTGACATATACACAACAAGTTATGTTGGACAACACACACGTATGTCCAAATTATAGTTACAATGACTTCAAAAATTAATTAAAAAATTATGTAATCAAAGATTATGAAAAAATATTTGTTCCCTCCATATTGATGTTGAGAATCTATATTTTAAAACTTAATATTTTATCCTTTATAGAGAAAAAGTTATGGTGGACGACACAAATGTTACTTTCTGAAAATGTTGTTTTTGTTCAAAACTAGTTATTAAAGGAGATGTTGAAAGATTCATGATTTATTTTTGAATTTTTAAATATATATATTTAGAATCTACACAAAATTTTCGCAAATCACTAGTTCGCATCATCTTCAAATTCTTAATGGTTTAGTTATTATAAGTCTCAGAAGATGAAGATTCAGTTAAAAATATTGATGTAAATGTTCATCTTGGGAAAAAAGTGAGACACAGTATTGTGGGATCACCCACATCCATCATGTAAATATTTAAATATATCATTCCTTCAAAACATCAATAATTAGGCTCACATTTAATCATGACATAATAATATATTTCATTGAACTGAAGCATAATAATAAACCAATCATGTAAACACACAAAATGCCACCAATCGACATGTTGAGGAATCATGTCTAGAACATGCGATGGTTCATACACACCAATCAGAGTCATAAATAATCACCATAATAATCATGAGGAAGTGGTGAAGCTAAAACACTGATCTCACATTAATAAGATGAAAATGGGAGAGGCACTACATTACTTCCTCAAACATAAGTTTGAGGTCTTTGAGCAATTTTAAGATATTAAAGATTTTGCAGAGAAACAATCTCGGAAGTTCATCAAGATTTTACATATGGATAATGGGGGTGAATATGTTAACAATCAATTTGAACAATTTTGTGCTTCAAAAGGAATCAACATGCAACACACAATTCCATACAAACCTCAACAAAATGGTGTCACAAAATGTAAGAACATGTCCTTGAAAGAGATGGAAAATTGTTTGATTCACTCCAAATCCTTGACACCTCAGTACAAGGTAGAGGCCATTAACTATGTGTGTTACATCTAGAACTGAGTTCCTCACAAATTTTTGAAAGGGTATCTCCTTTTCAAGCTTGGACTAGTCGAAAACCAACAGTTAAGCACTTTTAAGTGTTTAGTTCTCTTGCATGAGCCCACATTCTAGTAGAAAAACATAAGGCTATGGATCTGTAGAGTTAGCCTTGCATATTTCTTAGGTACCCAAATGACGTCAAAGGTTATAGGTTTCTCCATGTCCCACCACTCATAAGTTGTTCATTAAGAGGAGCACATTTGTTTTGAGGATAGCCCTTCCAATTCTTCTCCTACCACTTTTCCATCCACCATCAAATTTGAGACATTGCATCGTAATGAAAATTCTTCAAAGGATCTAAATCCTCCTAATATTGTTGAGGAGTCTTCTTTCTCCACTTTAGATGGCAACAGTGATGATGAGGATTCACTTTCCTCTCCTAGTCATCATTCATAGGTTGATGATTCTCCTCCAAACTCTCTAGCCTCAACACCTCTTTGGGCTCGACAGATATTGGATTTAGTGGGTGATTGGGTTGGTGATCCGTCAGACACAAGGAGAACAAGGTCATAGTTTCAATAGGCTCCACATCTCTTTGTTGTTTCATCTTATGATCCACAAAAATTTTAAGAAGCTCGGGTATCCTTGAGTGGGATGCTGCTATACAGGAAGAGTCCAATTCCTTAGAGAGGAATCATACATGGGATTTGGTCCCTCTTCCTAAGGGAAGAAAACTTTTTTGATGCAAGTGGATCTATTGAACAAAATTCATAGCAGATGGGTCAATTGATAAGCATAAGGCTCGCTTGGTTGTGAAAGGATTCTCCCAAGTTCAAGGGATTGACTACTTTGATACTTTTGTGTCAGTTACCAAAATGAATTCCATCTTAATTGTCCTTGCTATAGCTGTAACCCATCATTGGGAAGTTCATTAGATGGATGTGAAGAGTGCCTTTCTTCATGATGACCTTTAGGAGGAAATCTACATGGAGCAATCACAAGGGTTCATTCAGGATCCTTCACTTGTTTTTTCATCTTTGGAAGTCTCTTTATGGCCTCAAATAGGCTCCTAGAGCTTGGTATGCCAAGATGGACTCCTTCCTTTTGGTAATTGGGTTCACTCAATGTCATTATGATTCGAACATATACATTTTACAGTGGGATGAAACTCTCACATTTCTAATTTTCTATTTTGATGACTTATTGATCACAAGGATTCACTCATCCACCATCAAAGTAGTGAAAAAATATTTGCATGATAGATATTTGATGTCAAAATTGGGTCTTTTGTAACTTCTTAGGGTTGAGATCACTCAGTCATCTTCTAGTATATTCCTTGGCCAACCCAAGTATGCACTTGATATAATCTCTATATTTTGCATGGCTGACTCTAAACCTGCACCAAATCCATTTTTGTTAGGGGTCAAACTTGAGGCTAAGTGTTTTTCACCCTCGGTTGATGGCACTTTATATCGACAGTTTGTTGGGAGTCTCATTTATTTGACTCATATGAGACCCGACATTTTATATGTCGTGGGAATGGTCTCTTGATTCATGCAAGAGCCACATGAGTTGTATTAGAAAGTAGCTAAACAAATCCTCCACTATATTCAAGGTTCTCATAATATGGGCTTCAATCTACAATGGGTGTGGATATTGAATTAGTGAGACATATAGATTCATATTGGGAAAAAAAATCTCAAGATCACAAGTCTCCTTCAGGGTGTTGCTTCTCACTTGGTTTTGGTCCAATTTGTTGCTCCGGCAAGAAATGGTTTGCAATTGCTCTTTTACCGACAGAGGTCGAGTATCGAGGGGCAGTTATTGCCACCATTGAGGCTATTTTGCTTCAGAATATTGTCACTAAGTTCATAATTCAATTTTGAAAGCCTATAATCATCTTTTGTGATAATTAGAGTGCCATATAAATCTCAGGAATCTAGTTCATCATCAAAGGATGAAACATATTGAGATACATATGCAACATATTCGAGAGCTTATTCAATAAGGCATCATTGATCTTAAGTATTGTTCTACATCGGAGCAAATTGTGAACATCTTCATCAAACCCTTCACAGAAATCAAGTTCCTTCATTTGCGAGCTTTGTTTTGGGCATAGAAGTGCTTGCTTCAAGAGGGGCTTTTAGTCCATTTTTTCTCTCTATTTAGGGAGGTTATTCCTCTTATGGGGGGATTCTTCTTTTGGGGGGATCTCTATGTACATGGGTACCTCATAGGCTTGTTTTGTTGGGACCCATCTTTTCACACACCTAAGTTATGCTTAAGGGGGTGTTAGTGTAGGTTTTTTATTTTCCTTATGTTAGGGGTATTTCTTTTTTCCTACACATTATTTAAGCTTGCTTAGGTTTATTAGGTGTGGCTAATGTGAGGACACATGGTGAAATACATCAACTACATTTGTCACTCTCTCCCACACATGAGTAGTTGAGCTACACATCCTCTTTTGACTTGTGCCACCTCTCATAACCACTATTTTGTCCTTACTGAGTAGGTTATGTGGTATTTAGGTTTCTCACCCTCTTTTGGCTTTATGTGCCACCTCTCATAACCACTATTTTGTCCTTACCTGAGTAGGTTATGTGGTAGTTAGGTTTCTCACCCTCTTTTGGCTTTATGTGCCACCTCTTATAACCTCTCTTTTGTCTACACTAGGAGATTATGCCACATGTTTTTTCATTTATCAAGTAGATAAAACCTCCTACCTTTTATGGGTAGTAGGAGTTAATGCACCTTTTGGATGTATATGCCCTATTATATACAACACTCTACTCTCACCTTCACTACTTTGGTGATAGCTCCGTGAGACTATTGAGAGTATTTTCAATTTCTCTTGCATTGTCTTCTTTTTTCTTTTTTTTTCTCTTTTTCATATTCTATCTCCACTCTATTATTTTGATCTTCAGTCATCTATTGATTAGAGTTGTATGTGATCTACGACCGACATTAGATCCTAACTCAATTCTCACTTTTTGAAAAATATAACAAACACGATATTAATTATATATAATGACTTATTTATTTACTTAAATATTTATAATTTAATTAAAATATATTTTAAATATAAAAATATTATTCAATAAATTAACAATTTTAAAATAAATAATAACAACATATTAATATAACTTTTATTAAAAATAAACATAATTTATAAATTTAAATTTTATATTTCAATAACTAAATTTTATATATATTCAAAATAAAACGAAATATTCACTTAAGTTCTCTTTGAAATGTGGTGTATGTGTATTTTATAAAAAAAAAAATTAAACATTTATATGGACTCTACTCTTTCTAAAATAGTTTTAAAGAAACAAAAGACAACTTAAAATGAAAGTGAAGGAACCATATATATATAATATTTTAGTGAATAAATCTCTAGTCTAAATATGGACAGATTTTTTGGCCTCCCTCTATACTTATATAAATGTTAAAGAATTATAATGAAACACATAACCTTCACTCTTTCATGTATTCCATTTAGTTGAGCTAAGAAGATGTTTTTCTAGTGAAAGACCAATTAAGTCGTTTACGTAGTGAGCCATCATTCAATAAAATAATATAATTTTGGAAATAAATTATTGTTATTCATTCTACATTTTTAATATTTCAATTGTTCATTTTACTAAATGAAAAAGCTTTAAAATGAAAAGAAGATTCCCTGCACACATATTCCTATGTTATCCAATTGGCAACCATATTTCTAAAGGTAATAAAATGATATTTTTAATTCTATGGTTGATTAAATGTATGGAAAACTATTTTAAAAGTAATAATAATGGTATGTGTTTTAATTGTATGCATGTGAGGAGCACATGTTATATTAGATTGTATTATAGAAAGAAGAAAAACGAAAAAAGAATGAATTGTTAATTTGGTTATATTATGTCAAATGTCACTCGATAAAATAATTTAAAAAATGACAAAAAAATCTTAAAATTATAAACTAAATCTAAAGATAAAATGCCACAACTCATTAGTTTACATAATCATTAAAATCTTATTTATTTGTTCAATACAATTAACAAAAAATAAAAAAATGTTGATTATTAGTGTCCCACTAGACTAAAAAATGAGGCATACTATTGTGTTTTCTAAGTGTTGCACGCATACTCAATTTAATGGATCAAATTGTGTTATCAAAATTAATATTTCTTGTTGAGGAAGTGGTATTAGAGCTAGTTTTGTTGATGTAATCATCATATTAGGGAGGTGGTATTAGAGTTGGTCCTTGTGATGATAGGAGGAAATACCAAAATGCGATTTTTTCTTGGGGTTTCTTAACTTGTATTCAAAGCATTATGATTTTGTTGCAAAAGTGCAAAGGTTTGGGATGTTGAATGCACTAACAAAGGAGTTGCAAGGGGTTTCCAAATCTATTTTTTGTGTGCAACAAGGTCTCAAAGAAAGTTTGGCATGTACTTGTGGTTTGAGCATTTTAGAAGGTGTACACTGGGTGAGCCATCAAAGGACGTGCATTTGGTACTCTTGATGGATTGCTAATTCAAAGTACTTTTTGGGCCACACCATTTGGAGCTACTTATTTTATGGGTACTCTAGTTTGCACTCTCTTTTCTTTTGTTGAGGGGTGACTTGCATATGATTTTGCAAGTTTGTAAAGACCCAAGATTGGGCAGCGTTTGTACTTTATTGCATGGTTGCAAGAGCGCATTTTTTCTCTTTGAGAAGGATAATATTTGTTGCATCTTGTAATGTTGAAATAGTTTGTTGAAGAGCAGAGAAGCAAGAAAGTCAAATGTGTAGGGTTGCATGCTTAGAGGGGGTAATAAAGACTAGGGATAAAGATAACGTATCTAATTCCTAGGTTGCTTTTGAGGCCAAAAGTTGCACATGAGTGGACTTAATGGACATGTTGTTTAAATAATGCTTCTGAGGACTAATGTAAATAGATTCTTTTTTGAATTTTTCCCATGTGTTTCTTGGATAAATTAAGGGGAAAGTCGCCATATTTGGAGATTGGATGGACTTGGGTGTTTCCAAGCCACATTATTGAGGATTATTAAGTTGAGATTTCTTAAGATTATTTTTTGTTTGGTGAGCTTTAGGGGACCAAAAGCTTCTTGGTTAAAAATATGTGATTTTAAATTAGTCAAGTTGTTTGGATATATTTTTGACATTTGGACCATTAAGGTCATGAGTGTGTAGTTGTATTATAGGGCCAAAAGTAGTAGTCAAATAAGGTCAAATATAGAGTATTTTTGTATATTCTTGTTCCTCCCAAAATTATATTCATTTTCAAATTAAATGGCATCACATTTCAAGTTCTTACACAAAATTTATGGCTTTAGAAATGTTGTTAATGTCATTAAAGTTGTTGATGAAGTACACTAGAGTTTTTGAAAAAGACACAATTGTGATTGAAGTCATGAGTAGTTGCTATAGAAAAAACATGATATATCTTTTTAATCTTTAAAAATTGATTGCATTAAATTATTTTGGCAACTTTACAAGTGGCATAAACATTGTATGTGGAAAAATATGCATCATATAAGTTATAAAAATATAAAAAAATGATTGTGAAAGACCAAAAACCCAAATTTTAATTAGAAACCAAAAATAATGACTTTTAGGGTTCCAAAGAATGTGATGCTTTGGTTTGTCTTCCTTTTGGTCTTATCTTTGGCTAAATGAATCTTTTTGACAAGTATTCCACATATAGAACAAGGGGGATTCTCATTTTACTATTGGTTTGAGTCCAACATAAGATTATTGCATGTTGTTGGAATAGTTTTCCTTTGTGTAGAGAGTAGTTGTAGGTTCATGGAAGCTCCAAAAATGAGAGAGGGCTCCATGGTTATCAAGATGGAACGTTGTTTACCTACATATCATGCCTTTTTTTATCTTTTATCTCATTCATGATGGAGGATGTGTGAGTTTTTTTGTGTAGAGTTGTGGGTTTTAGTCATTCTCTCTATTTTATGGAGATTTTAGTCCTTTCTACAATTGTAATAGGATTTGTTGCAAATTTATGTCATCTTCAAGTTAGTCCATAGATGTGTTGGAGCTTTGTATAAGATGTAGAGCATTTATAAATCCCATGAGGTGATCTATACACATGTAAGGTTGAGGATTGGTGGCATGAGGAGAAAGTGCTCACTCCTATAGGAATTTTCTACCATTTGAGGTTTTCTCTTGAGTATATTTGTGTTGCATATTCTTTGTATTTGTGATGCATTTTTTTCCACACTTTGAGATGTTTCTATTTTATCCTATAATGCACATGTTATAGGTAGTTGTTAGGGGTTAAAAGAACTTAGAGGAAGTTTTTGACATCTTATTTCCAAATCTATACATTGTGTATCAAAGCGCAACATAACTACCTAGAATTTATAATTCAAAGAGGTTGACAACTTAAACAATCTTAAATCACTAAAAAAAATAGAGTATTTAACCTAGACACATACTTTCAATAGGATTGGAAACAAGAGAAAGGTCTCAAGATATTAGAGCTCATTACTCACAAGTGATAATGCATATAAAATTAATTTCCTAGATATATAGGTCATTTAATCCAAACTCTTCAAGAGATTTTGTGCAACGGTGGTGGAGATGCATTCCAAAAATATAGGGTGCAAATTCATTCTAATTAGTTTGCAAATGTGTAAGGTACATATTCATTCCAAGGAGTTTGGCTAAATATAAAACTAAAAAACTTTATCAACTTATATTTTTGGACTTACTAGCAATTGTTCAAGGTCAATGAATATTCAAAGGAAAAATCCTACTATATAGAGCTTATCAACTGACTTTTGAAAAACCATAGAATTGTCTAAAGTGGCTCAAATTTCCTATTAAACATATTGTATGGGATGAGATAGATGCACTTCAAGCTCTCTAGGATGAATTCATACCTTAAATGTTTAAAAATTTGAGGGACTTTAGTGAATGATAAAATCTAAGTGATGCAATAGTAAAATTAACGAGGTCAACCAAGTTCTTCTCATGTATGTGAAAAAAAGAAAATAATTAATAATGAATAGTTTTTTATTAAAAAAACATTTTCATTAGAAGAATGTGTTTGAATATTATAAAATTCATGGTAAGAGTCAATTGAGAGTTGTTCATAGGTTAAGCATGATAAACACATAAGCATGGCCACTACTTCATACTTAA
This sequence comes from Sequoia sempervirens, assembly GCA_007258455.2. Taxonomy (NCBI): domain Eukaryota; kingdom Viridiplantae; phylum Streptophyta; class Pinopsida; order Cupressales; family Cupressaceae; genus Sequoia; species Sequoia sempervirens. Next base: position 329,149,021 of record VDFB02047230.1, on the reverse strand, counting down.
TAGCATTGGTGTCGTTGTGATCTAAATGTTTTGTAGGTGATGAAGGATTTGTTGTATCTATAATAGAAGAACAAGATCAATCTATTTTTGTAGGGTTTGAATATGTTGACATGCTTGCTTTAACAAAATTTATGCCAAAATTTGCTACATTCACACAAAGACCTGACTATTTGATTAGATGATTGCACTATGTTTTATTGACAACAATATTCTCATAATGTCATGTGCATACCAAATCTCTTAAAATACATTAAATTCAAAATAAATGTAATCCAAACATTGTAGTAATTATACTTGTTTTTAGTGAAAGCATAATAAATACTTAGAATAATAACTTCACCTTACATATGTAAATATTGAGCAAACAATTTTAAAAAACCAAAAACTTTAGGAAGTAATAAGATAATTGATGAAATATTTCAAATAAAATTAATAACAATTGAAAATAAATACAATTCACATGTTATATCATCATATTTGTTTTAAATGCAAACATAATAAATGTTTAAAATATGAACTTTGCATTATATAAAAATATGGAACATTTTTTCAAAAAATATTTAATATTTAATATCAAAAGACATTCTACAATAATAAGAAGGAATAAAGTGTAATGGTGTAAATATGTTAAAAAAGTTGTTATCTTTTAACTTAAATTTGGTAGCCACTTACATCTCAAAATATTAATATTTAATAATAAACATAATGTTTTTAAAATAAGCAGCATATAAAATTTATGTCTCCATATATACAATAGATAAAATAATTCTACAATAAAATAAAATAACTCCAAATTAATATCTCTCAATATTTTTGTTACACCCCAATTGTGTAATTACTATTTACTATTACTATTTAGGGTAAATGTGAATGTAATGTGAATTTTGTGGATGAATAAATTGTGCTTGCACTTTGTTATAAATGCATTATGAATGCATGTTATCTCATTTAATGTTACGTGATGAAATGCATATATGAGAAATGGATGGATATTGATTTGATATTCTAACTTTGGAGATGTATTATGTGAAATGCATATTTTGTCAAATAGCTAACTACCTTAGGCATATGTTAGTGGATGCAGGTACATGTTCAATTCTTCCAAGTAGAGGGGAAGTATCACTCAGGAGAAAGTCTTGGTCGGGTAACTAGTAACGTAACCTATATGAGCTTACACACACCACAGTAGAATAATTGAGTCGGGTTATTATGTGGGAAGTTGGTAAGTCATCCTTAGTTTGATATGCCTGCATTAGTAAGAGTCTTGTTTACTATTGAATGCATTATTGGGTGATGTCTAGCTATTTGAGCTTGTGAGTTCTTCCTTATTACTATGCTTGTATCGATGAGTAGGTCATACAAGGAATATGTATGTACGTACACACAGACATGTCAATGATAGACCATACACATGAAGAAACGCGTACATAAGGGTACATAGGTAGACGTATCTATGCACACTTATGCATGAGTTGCTTATACGGATGGAACTATCCCATGGATCTAATGAAACGTATATGTATACGAATAAGTATATCGCTAGTAGGCTCTTATCAATACAATAGTAATTGTGTATGATTTTGGTGTGTGAATCGAATGTGTATATGTATATATATAAAGTATATACATATATCCATATGTATATATGTATCGATATACGTGTATGGTGGAAAATGGACATGCCCATACGAATGTATTGATATATGTATACATACATGTACATGTACATAGAGGTATATATATATATATATATACACAATCGATATATTGTTGTAACAATGTGATTGTTATCTTAATTGTATTCATATGTATATCAAAATATACTTGCTTTATTGACATTTGATAAATATGGATATAGTAACATATGTATATACATATACATATATACATATATATATGTGTACCGATAATATGTATATATATGTATGTATATGTACATATATGTTATGTAAATATATATTTAAATATTATATGTGGCTTTGAAGTCGATTATCATTAACAAACTTAGAGGCCGATTTAATAACTAAATCAAAGGCCAAAGTATGATATATTTGTGACTGTATTCTAAAGCCGCATATTACTCTTATTGACCACGTATGAAGAGTTAGTATTCTGCAATCAATGAGCAGCCATTAAGTCGATATATGGAGAAAGACTAAGTCGACACCTTTTGTAGAAACACCTTGGACTTAGTAAACTCTAAACACCATATCATTGAGCAAATATCAACATTTGTAAAATGTGTATAAGGTAATGAACAACAAGTCGACGACTTGGTCAAATTGTTTAAATGTGTGAATCGACTCATACCAAGACTTAGTCGATGCATGTTTGGTGTTGTATATTTGATATTGACTGATTCAAATATAATGTAAACCACACCAACTCTGTAGGAGGTTATTGATACTTTGGTGCCACCTTTGAATCCTATTTTTTGTAGATGTCTATTGTGAAGGCAATTCAAATTACACCTTTTTCATCATGTGCTTATTTGAACTAGTCTCTTGATGTTATCATCTAAAGAGATCGACCTGTAGCTTGTTTTAGCTGAGTATGTGCTTATATGTGTGCCACCTTTTAACTGAGATGATTGTGAGTTGTTTTGCATGGTAATTGCTGTCAAAACTCATGCCTAATCTGTAGGCTGAGTGGTATCCAACCTGTTGTATAAATAGTAGAGCAAGCTCACTTGTTTGGGATGCCTTCCTTATTCATTTGTGCTCAACATTTTTATGTGCATTAGCTCTGCATTCCTATTTGCTTAATTCTATTATATTCTGTGAGAGAGAGTTATGAGTGGCTATGAGAGTATAGTATATTGGGAGAAGTATTTTGTCAACTTGTGAGTTAGAGTTTACTGTGACTTTGTTGGAGAGATCGAAACTAAGCTAGTTGTTGTTCTGGGAGAGTTGTGTTGCAACTAGTCAATTGGATAGCTTATTACAAGCATGGGGATAATCTTCCTTTATTTGGCTTAGTTTTTGAAAGATTGTTTCTTGATTGCTTTAACTAGTCTATTGTGAATACTTGCATTTAGGGAAAAGTAGTGATTGCTTTGAAAGAGAGTAGAAGTTGTTTACTCTGTTGTGAAATGCTTGTAATTACTCCATGATAGAAGAGATTGTTTTTCATAGGTATTCTTATTATACTAGATGTGATTAAACAAGAATAGCTTAAGGGATACTCATAGCTAGTTATTTGATTATGCTAGATAGCTAGTAAGTTACTCCTAGGATTGTTATCCATTGAAGGGAGGGAAGTAGTACTTTTTCTTAATGAGTAGAGATACCTTAAGTTTGTGTTAAAGGTGATAGGTTAATTCTGGGATTTAAGTTTACTCATGGGAGGGATTACCTATGCATAGATATAATGGCCTTAAGTCAAAATGAGCTTGAAAAGTGTAAGTGAATGGTAGACCATCACTCGAAGTACTGAGTGACAACACTTTGGCCAAAGTAGTGTGATTGTCTGGGGCTCCACTGTTAGTTCATCATGTCCATTTAATGCACGATAGTTACCTTGTGTAGGGTTATAGAACCTAGTCATGTAGGGCACAACACTAAGCTCGGTGTGGTTTGTTGTACAAGGTTACCCAACCAATCTCTTCGTCGAAGGGTAGGGCCATCTATCTTTGATAGATGTGCGGGGGACCGCATATGAGTCAGTGGTTGGCGGAAAAATGCTTGAGTGATGCTTCTCCTCCTCAGCATGTGACAAAATCAAAGGTTTTGAAAACGAATTCCTAGACTGGATCTATATCTTATGTTCTGAAGCTCTGTGGAGCTGTGTTTGTAAATGTGTACATTCTTGTAATATTGTAGATTGGTGAAATTATAATGTAATACAAAGGAAGTTTTAAAATAAGTGTTATTTCAATAGTGTATGTAATTTATGTTGTGGAAAGAAATTTTTTTATTGCTATGTTTTGGCATCATGGTTTATCACTTTAGGTGAAAACATTGAAATTTTTACTGTGAAAAACACCGGAATTGTTACAATTTTTTAAATAAATATATTTAAGATATCTATACTAATTTAAATAAAATTAATAACCATCCTAATATCAATTGCTGCACATGTTAAACATCAAAGTCCAAAGACAAATTTAATTGCTAAAACAGGAATTAATACATTAAACATCAAAATCCAAAGCCAAATTTAATTGTTCGATGAAAAGAAAAGCCAGAAGAAAAAAAAATAGCTTCTCTTACACCATGGAAGGCATGTTGATTACAGGAGATGAATGGAACACCTTGCTTAAATTTACATTAAATCTCAATGGTTGCTTTCTTTTGTAACTTGTCTCCTGTGAGCCTGCGGGGACAGACCTCTCCTCTTTGTTTACCCAAGAATGCGCTCCTCCTATTCCTGACGTCTTCCCACTTCTAATCAAGAAGAGCTCTTGAAGAAGCTCCTTCATGGAGGGCCGCGTCTTCACATCCTCATTTAGACAAGCTTCTGCTAAATTAGCCACACTTTTCATGGCTTCCATGTTATCATTTTCCACCAACTGAGTGTCAAATAATTCAGCAAGGAGGCCCTTGCCTTTTCTAGACAGAAATAAATCTGCCAAGATACGTTCCTCTTTTGCTCTGTCTACAGACATAGGCTTCATGCTGGTTAAAACCTCCACCATCACAACCCCAAAGCTGTAAATATCTGTTTTCTTCGTGAGTTGAACAGTCTTGTAGTAATGTGGATCCATATAACCCAATGTCCCCTTAACATCGGTAGTCACATGGGTATTGTCCAATGGCATTAGACGTGACAATCCGAAGTCTGATAGCTTGGCAGAGCATGTGGAGTCAAGTAAAATGTTTGCAGACTTAATATCTCTATGTACAATTGGAACCGAAGCAAAAGAATGCAGATAAGCCACTGCTTCTGCAGTCTCTATTGTGATCTGTAACCTCTTATCCCATGTCAAGAATTTGGTCCCATCCTTTCCATGGAGATGATCTGACAGTGTGCCGTTGGAGACATATTCATAGACCAGTAATGGAATTCGAGTTTCCAAGCAGCAGCCCAAGAGTTTTATAATGTTTTTGTGATCGATCTGAGACAGAATTATGACTTCATTGATGAATTGATTGATCTGTTCCTCATCAACTTCTTTGCATTTTTTTATAGCCACTAATCGGCCTTCTGCCAGTTTTCCCTGGTAAACGTTCCCAAAACCTCCAACTCCTACCTTGAGATCTTCAGAGAAATTGTTGGTTGCCTTTACAAGCTCTGCTTCTGAGAATATAGTGGCTTTCCTCCGCCCTCTGTCTGAGGAGATGTATTCCTGAAGAAGAAGGCCTCTGTTTTGCAGAAAATACTTTCTTCTCAGAAGCACCTGTTTCCTTTTCTTCACTACCCAAAATATGGCCCCTGCAATCACTGGTCCTCCTACCAAGGAGGAAAAGATTCCTGCTTTACACAGTAGCAATATTCATGAGCCACTGTCGAAAAGTTTTAGAATCTACTGTAGATGGCTATTATTCAATTTCTACATAAACTTTAAAAATATAGAAAATACCTATAAGCAGGGGAGAGAGTATGCTGTCGTTTGTGCAGTTGGTTTTACCATCACCTTTCCCCTTTGCACATAAACAAGTGTAAGAGCCATTCGTGTTCACACATCTTCCCACCGGTGGTGGAATGCAATGATTCATTGGCGAAATACCACATTCATTTATATCTGTAGGATTCCATTTCAAGTAACAAATTTACATTAGCTGTCTGTAAATGAACACTGAAAAAGAACAAACCCAATACCCAGTCCCACTGATTTATTAATTTTGAAATAATATGAAAGGCTAAAAGCTGGTGATTGTCCACTACCAATTCATCCCCCAATTAATGAGATTGGTTGCTATTTCATCTTTTATTTTATATGATAGACTCCCCCTTTTTGTGTCACATTTTGTTCAGATGCCCCAGTCAGGAGCATCTTTTCCTTGGTTTTACACCAGAAGCCTTGTCCGTTGGGATTAAGCTGCACCCAACATATTGGCTGCAATATTTTACCCATTTGGAAGCCCTTTTACTTTTACCACTTGTGCTGGTCTCAGTTGAGATGAATTAATTATTTTTGTTTGTGAAATACAATAAATAAAATTCTTTTGTCGTTCAAATCCATTACAGGAGAAATTAAAGTAGCAAAAAGAATAGACAGACAGCAAAGCAAACATGGTTGTTCATACATTTTCATATTAAGCAGGGGAGGCGCGGGAATCAAACTATAAATCCATGTTTCTTATAATATGGATAACCCAATTCAAGTTTGGCTGTGCACTGAGCATACGTTCTTCAATAGAGTATGTACAACTCTCAGGAGGCAGGGGATTCCTTCACTCCGCCAGTGACTTGGGGTACTTCTAATTTTACTGAACTGATAGGAACTTTCAAAATTTAGATAATCAATGTTCCTTAGGATGCCCCTTGTGAAATTTGGCTGTGGAGAAAATCTTCAGTGTGGTAACTACAGAGATTCATGGGGTCCTAGTGAATAGAGGTTATACCGACTTGTAATTGAAGGTGAGGATCTACTACAACTAATCCATTTGCCTGTGGAGAAACTCTTCAACAGGTGATACAACAATTCCCAGGAGGCATGACATCCCAGCGACCAGGGGTACACCTAATTGTACTAAGTTTGAGGAACAACTTCCGCCCTGCGAAGATGAAAAGCCCAATGATTCTAGGTGTGTTCTCGGCAAGAGGGTTTGCCCTACATACTTTACATACCCTCCACCTAGCGGAGTTTTCAGTGAATATAAGGGTACATCTCAATTGGCAAAACATTAAGTAAATAACCTGCAGATACAGTTGGCATGATAGAGTCCTCACCATAAAGAATATGAAGAAGTGGAGAATGAGCAGAGAGAAAGCACACTTCTCCATTAGCAAACTCTACAGTGGGATGCATTTTTCTAACATTGCGTGGCAAAAATGGTTGAGTTTAGACTTTAGATCATAACCTGACTTTTAGAGTATGCTATCTGGATTACGGAGTGTGGTTGTGTTGTTTGCAGCCCTGTTACCAATATTTTGGACTGGTTTTTAGCCTAAATATATACCAAGTATTGTGGAAACATTTGCTGTCGTTGGTATGACATGGAGGTACATAATGTTTTTGTTTATGGATAGAGGGCAACCCTATTGTCTGTCTCCATAGGGTGAAATTAAAAGTTATTTACAATTAAGATTCTGTTATTCCTGTTTGATTGTGTGGAAAGGCTCTAGATTAAAAGTGTCTTCAAACAAGCTACTTTCATGTTTCATGAAGTAGCACAGTAATATTGTAAATCGATTGTATGTCCTAATAAATTAAATGAAGAAAACAACCCAAAAATAAAACGTTTAGTACCATACCAGTGCACTGGACGCCTGCCTGGTAACCATCACCTTCATACCCCTCGTCACATCTGCACACCTTGTAACTGGGCATCCCGGTAACATCAAGGCAATGAGCATTCCTTGAGCAGGTAAGATTACCCATTTGTTTTGCAGAGGAACAAGTATCAGCTTTAATACCCCAATCGATCTTGAGACCATAAGTACCAGCCCCAAGTCTTCCTTTATCAGGAGCCTGTATCTTGAAGGTCGTGGGGTCGAGTATGGTAGAGAACACACATTCTCCAGACGGCAGCTGCTCATACGGCTGCACCGAAATATTAACTCTTCCCCAATTTTCTATCAAGGTAATTTGGCAGCAACCAAACCCATTACAGTAGTCTGGCTGGTAGATCTTCAAACAAGAAGCCGCGCACATTCCTCCAACTATTTTGTAGCTTGTTTGAAGGGTAGTAGGAAAGAAGGATCCATTGGCGTAACAACCAACCGAGGCAAACACATTGGATCCCGATATTGTGAAGGGTCCCTCCCTCGGCAGTGAAAAGAATTGGTGTTCGGTCTGCGAGACGTTGCAACTGATTGCTTTCAGATGTGTAACATTGATTAGCAGAGAGTTGTATGAGAGACTTAAGACCTGGTATTCACCTGTAGGTGTGGAAATGAATGGTATACTCCCCTCTCCGAATGTGGAGTTCTGTTTGCATACAGAGAGAAACTGGAGTGCCCACAATTCGAACCCTCGATGTTGAAGGGATAATTTATTTGGAGATATCCGCAAGCCTGTGGATAGCTGCAACCATTATCTCCTCCCACCACACCGAAGCAGAATGTCATACACAGAGCAGTAATTATTGCCAGAGTCTCAGATGTCATTCTTTTATCTCCAGGAGTTGACATGAGAATCTGTCCAAGAGTTGACATGAAAATTTGGACTTTGAGTACGAGGCCCAGATCATTTTTAATTCTCTTAGATTTCACTTTTCTCAATTTTCAAATGCACAGAACATGTTGTGCAGTGCTCCCGATACCTACAAGATTTGGTACGTGTATGCTAAGAAATATAAAGTTGTCTGTACTTTTTTACTATATAATTTTTTATTTAAAAAATAAATAAATATGTTAAGTAATCTCTAGTTTGAATTAGACAGTTTATAAAAAGCTGACTATGGTATTAAGTTTAAAGAGGTTACTATGATAGTAAGTATAATATTAAGTTGGAGTGACATATTTACGTGATTAAATTATATATTAGTGAAAGTATGTGAAGGTGATATCAAATGATTTATAGATATTTTTATTTTTTATCAAGTAGTATATTTTTATATTATTTTAGAGTTATATTATTATTAATTGTCTTAAGACTTTTACAATATGATAATTTAAGAGATTTTGGATGAGTTTGTAAGAAGGAAGCAATTTTGAAGGTCTTAAATAATTTACTAATATTGATGATGATTTCTAAAGATACCTTAGAGTTCCACAATAAATATGAACCATAAGAACTTAGATATATTTATAATTATATTTTTAAGTCAATTTGTACAAACAAAATAATATTTTATTGATCTTTCATGCTTGGAGTTGAGTTTTGTCAAAGAGTTCAATATTCTATTGAAGTTATAAGAGGTCATTGATCTTTTTTCTTTTGGATAAGGGTATTTGCAACTACTATGTCAAATAAAAATATTATTTTTGTTGTGATTTTATAGATGTCCATATCCTATTCTAAATGGTCATTTTTGCATAGGCTTAGAGGATGCTAGCAAATGTTATGAAGATTGGATTTAAACCTTCTAAATGCATTTGCATAAATGTTTCCAAGGCCTTTTCAACTAAACCATTTTGTGCACATACAATAATCATCACATTCCTTGAGACCACATTTCTTTGTGACATTTCATTGAACATCCTTGAAGCCTTGTCAAGAATGTCATTATAAGCATATCTCACAATCATGACATTCCATAAGCCCACACTTTTTTTAGGCATTTATCAAATAGTTTATATGCCTTTTGTATTCACCCACACTTCAAATACATATCTACCACAACACTTGACAAAAATTTACTTTCCATTATGGTTTTATGGATTTCCATACCCTATTCTAAAGCTCCATTTTAGCACAAGCTACTAGGATATTGACAAAGATTGTGGAATTTGGCTTTACACCTACCCTTGCATTTTCTCAAAAGTTTCCAATTCCTTTTCAACAAACCCATTTTGTGTTCCCATTTCTTTGAGGCGCATTGTCAAATAGTTCAATTGTCTTGTGTACTTTTCAACATTTTGAATACATATCTACAAAGCAAAAGAAAAATATATTTTGCAACATTCTTATTGCATCAACTCCATGGTTAAGGTAATGATTTAAAACAAATACAATAAAGAAATTTAAAACACTAGAACCTAATTAAGCAATTGGATTAATCTCAAAAGAATACTAAAATTTAGATAGATTAGAATACATATCTACCACAACACTTGACAAAAAATCACTTTCCATTATGGTTTCATGGATGTCCATACCCTATTCTAAAGTTCCATTTTAGCACAAGCTAGTAGGATATTGACAAAGATTGTGGAATTTGGATTTACACCTACGCTTGCATTTTCTCAAAAGTTTCCAATTCCTTTTCAACAAACCCATTTTGTGTTCCCATTTCTTTGATGCGCATTGTCAAATAGTTCTGTTGTCTTGTGTACTCTTCAACATTTTGAATACATATCTACATAGAAAAAGAAAAAAATATATTTTGCAACATTCTTCTTGCATCAACTCCATGGTTAAGGTAATGATTTAAAACAAATACAATAGAGAAATTTAAAACACTAGAACCTAATTAAGCAATTCAATTAATCTCAAAAGAATACTAAAATTTAGATAGATTAGAAGCAAACCACTATAAAATTGAGAGGAACAAATCATATCATGTAGTGCTACACACTTATTGCTATGAACAAATAATGTTTACTATACACAATTAATATACATTCTTAGGCATTTGATGGATGTTGTTACCATGTTCTAAAGATCCCAATTTGGCATCGGCTAGATGATATTTGAAAAGGTTGTGGAGATAGGCCTTACACCTACCAATTACATTTTATTAAAAAATTTCAAGGCATTTTAATTATTGCCCATTTTATGCATATCTTTGCAATCATTTTAGTCTATGAGACAACATCTCTTTGAGACATTTTGTCAAATAGTTCACATGCCTTTTGTATACTTTCACATTTTGTATACATGTCTACTATGACACTTGTAACAACATGGGACAAAAATCTAGGTTTGACTATCCTTTTTGGCACATGTGGAAAGAATGCTAGCAAAGGATGTGAAATCTAGCTTTATGCCTTCATATTGCATTTTCTTAATAGTTTCCAAGGTATTTTTTAAACCCATTTTTTTATATTATGCATCATTCATATCTATAAAACCATGTTCTTTTGAGGTATTTTTCAAATAGTTCGCATGCCTTGTATATGCTTCCACATTTTGCATACATAGCACTCACTACCATGAGATAACATTTTCATGAAAACCTCCACAATAGTCTTGTAATGCTCATGTCATCTTTATACACAATCATATTCACTTGCAAAATAGCAACTTTAAGCACTTGTAAATAGTAAAACCATCACACCAACCTCCAAAATCCATAGATTTATTTAATAGAGAATTCCAAACATAAAATACATGAGATTACAAACCATTTAAGGAAAGCAGATATTAATCATGGTTAGAGCATTATTAATTTTGATAAATTATGATATCTTTCCTCAAACTCATCCTTTACTATTCAGATTGACTCTCAAAAGCCATTGAGGTAGGTCACCTAATTTGTGAGAGCCATGTTAATCCATATATGAATGCTTTTAATCCATGTATTTAAGGGTTTCACACCCATGATGCAAACTATCTCTATCAATGAGCGATTGAGATTATCCATGGAATCTTATAAGAGCTCCATATAGTCTTCTAAAGTCATGTGTCTATATACTCCATTTTCTAGATGGCTACTTTTAGAGCCATGTTGTAGGCTTCTTGAATTCAATACATGCTCACATTCATAGTAATATGAGCATTTTTTTTATATAAATACTTGTTTGATTCCTAGATATGATAACAATATCAAAACATAGAGTGTTGGATATAATGCTTCATTGTTGATTGAATTGATGAGCTTGGTACTCAATTTTCATCCATTTCCATTGTGGGAAGAAGACTTTTGGTGAAAAATTACAATCTCCACTAACATGATTGTAGACAAAATTAGTGTTGACAATACCACCACAAATACAATTCTTTGGGTCAAGATGATCCATGTATTGCTAAAGGACCATTGGAAATCATTATGAAACACAAGTAATTTAGAAGGATTATTTTTTGAGACAAGATCAAGTAGTTGCAAGGTGCACAAATCAATTTTTAGAAGCAAAATGATAAGAATTTAATCATAAAAAGCTATGTGGAAAAGGGATCCATTTGAATTGAACGCATGAATATTTGTGTGGTAGCCATTTTTTCCCCTAGTTATAATTGTTATAAATAAGATGCTTTTGCATGCCAACATAAATAAATATAAAAAATACAAAATATTTTTTCACATGTGTTTATATCTTTATTTTAAATAATAACCAAAATCTAAAAATTTGATCTTTTTTTAAGGGGTAAATGCTTTTGACCAGGAGCTATGAACTAGTGAGGTCACAAACAGTGGACCTAACCCCAATATAAACACTCAACAATAACACCCCACTGGGGTTTGAACCTTGATGGCAAGAACACCAACACTACAATTAACCATCACATTATGCCACTATTGGCCTAAAAGATTGATCTTTGTAAGACCAAGGACTACCTTTTTTTTTATAATTACAAGATGTGTTCACACATAATTATCAACAATTTTTTTTTTATGTATGTGTGTGTGTGTTATTTTTTTTAGCCTTAATAAAATAAATGTCATTTTAAACTTTAAAATCCACTAAAATGTAATAAGAGATAAGAAGTCTTCAAGTTTTGATAGAATGAAGGAATAAGGCTCTCAAATTTAGTGGACCTTTGTTGGAATTTGTTATTCTTTGGAAATTTTTAACTTAATCACCAATAGATCCCTCATTTCTTTTAGGCTTGCAAGAACATGGCGAATCCATTCCATGAATGCAACACCTTTTGCAAGGATTAGATCATTCTAGTGAGCCCTAACCTTCCACCCAAAAAATTCAACACAAAAATGGGTTGATGATTTCACCTAGGTTCTTGGCACCAACTTGGATCCCACTCCCTTCCCTTAACCAAATAAACACATATTCTCCTTGGGTGATTATGAGGTGGTCTTAGTGAATGAACCCATTAACTTTCATATCTTTAATACCTATGTCAATGTAGCTTTAGCCGATGTTGGGAGTTGATCCCTTATCCTCAAATTCCTTAGGAAACACCCATCTTTTTATTTATTTTTGGAATGGACAAAGACAACCTGGAGAAACTTGGCCACTCTTGTTATTGCAATTCTAGATCTTTGCTTCTTTCTTCTACACTTTAATTCAATAGATGATTGCAACTTTTTGAAACATAATGGACCTTGGTTCTATTGACACTCGGGCCCTTTTTCCCCTTGGTCACTCTTTTTTGATCCAACAATTACAAAAATTACTTTAATTCTAATTTGGATTAGATTATATAACCTCCCTCTAACCATGTAGAATACAAGCCTCATTAGAATATGATTGATCAAGTGGAGTCCTTTGTAAATTTATACACTAATTTGGTAGATTATTTATGTAGATACACAAGTTTGTGTTCCATGGTTGATATTTTGAAGCCTATATACATCGTTCTATCATAATACATTCCTCCTTGGCATACAAACTCAATTCTTAAATTATGAAGGCCTTCCATTCTGGAACAATCTCAACTTTCTATACAATAAATACTTTAAGGATTGCCATAGAAGTAAATAATGACATGCTTAAAAAAAAGGATAGGAAAAAATTCTTTCATATCATACATTAATTGAATGATCAATAAATAAATTAACTCTACAACTTGAATTTGTAATGAAATAATTACATTTTGAGAAGCAAAATAATCTTTTCTTTTACAATACATGGATAAATTACATTTTAAGCAAACATGATTACAATGCACAGTATGTGTTAAAAGGTCAAGTCTTCCATATCTGGAAATCTGCATCTATCTCACAAGTCTCGTTGTAGTCATTTGCAAGAGGGAGAGCATCACTCTAGTGCTTTACCTCCAACCACAAACTGGGGGCCCCCTGCACACCTTCCAAACGGAAGTGGCCTTACCCTTCATGAAGATTATAGATAAAGGAACCAATAAATAAATTCCATTTGAGTCGTAGTGTTGTATCCTACATAACCAATCAACCATACAAATTTAGACAACTTCTAACTAAGTATGACTAATCTGAATGGATATGTAATCTGAAAAACTGTGAACCAACTAATGCAACCAAAGACTTTTGCATTAATTTGGCCAAAGTTTTGAAATAAAACAAAAAATTCCATAGGAAATGTAGTCATGAGTTCACACACCTCTAACTCAACTTGGAAACAATCTTTCACCTAAGGTTTAACACATGGTTGACTTGTTCAACTATTTGTCTAAATTTTCATAAAGACTAAAAATAAAAAATGTATAACTTACTATGGTCAGTAAATGACTAAGGTCGTAGAAATATTTTCCTGACAATGAACACCTGTATTGTGTACTCGCAATATCTCAAAACTTGGTTACTACCACATGTTCATAAGTTTTTGTATTCATTTCTAAGGGTGAAATACTCTCCCATTTTCATGCATAATACTATTTAGATTTTTATTACAAGTTATAGTATTTTCAAACATTGACGTGGACCCGAAACACCTTGTCTTTCCCATGAGTTATTGTCAACTCGAATTAAAAGTAAAATAAAATTATTATTCACTAATAATAAAATAACTTCTTTAAATAAATCTGGTTTACCTATGTTTTACTCTTAGTTCTTTGTACAAGAACACATTTAATAATACTAATAGATATACAATATATATTGCTAAATTCTTTTACAAGAATAAACATGTTTTACGGTATTTATAATCTTTCCACAACTTTGAATAGAAATCTAATTTCTTTCAGTCAACATAATAATATAAGCTTCAAGCTTATCGTACAATTTTATAAATATATAATACAGAGTATTCTTTGCGTGCACACTTGTGTATATATATATATTAGTTTCCTAAGTTAAATCATTTATTCAACTTATCACAGTGTTGGCATTACAATCCGCACCTCTGGAGCGTGTATTGGCAACAGACAACTATGCTTAGTGTGCAATGACTACTCTTCAAATTAGGAGGGGAAGCTCCCTCTTGTGCTGATATGCGTGAAAAAGTAAATGATCTAAATCCTATCTTTTTGACTCAGTTGGAAGAGGCACAAGGTTAAGCAAACCTAATACGTTGCAGCTAAGGATTTTCTCTGGTTTGCAGATCTCTAACTACAACTAGGCAAACACTAAACTATCCTATTTCCTCAAGAAACAGAGCATGAGGACTTAGGAGCAGGGAATTGGTTATATGATAATCTTTAAGTCAGGATTTCCAAGGAGATGATGACACCTATCTGAGGCGTAGGCTAAAAGAAAGATTATTGGCAATAACATCAAATGACAATCATCACTTCTAAATTCCCAAGGAGGTGACAACACCTATCCGAGGTGTAGATATGAAACAAAGACTATTAATCACAACATGAAATAATAACTGGGACAAAAAATTGTATAGATGAGACACGCATGTAAAGAACAATCAAACAAACAATAATATTTAATCTAAGGTGAACAAGTACCATAATAATAACATTCAGGTAAGGCGGCTTAGCTATTTATTATCACAATAAAAATTCTTGAACAAATATAGAATAGCAATACTACAGGTAAGGTTGCTCAACATGTATGCTATCATGTGCAAAAGTTGAATTACAATCAGCAAGAATGCTCTTATTTATAGACATCAAAGGTGTAGGGAACCCTAAAATCACCTTGAGTTAACATGAGTCTTGCAAGCATGCAAGATTTTATTGCTAAACCTAAATAAATGAAACTATACAATTAACTAGAAAACTACCATCAGTTAATTGAAACAAAACTAAGCTAAAAGGACATTTGCAACATGCAAGTCCTTATTAATATGCAAGTTAACTAATAACTAATATCAGTTAATGGAAACTGAAAACTACGTGAGAACTCCAACTGTACATAGATGATTCCAAGATAGACATGCCATGATATGTGGATCAATGAGTTAACTTAGAAAGAGGCATCGAGTTAACTGTTGTGTCTAATGTCTATCCTAAAAAGGTGGGATGTCTTGATCTATAGTTCACTAGCCGTGATCTTGGGCAATTAACCCTTCCATGAGGTCATTGACCACATCACCATCTGGGGCAGTGATACTCTTCTAAAGCACTCTATGTCTTTGCAACATCTTCTCACTGCCCATGATATGACTCTGTAACTCCCTTCCAGTCTTCACTACCTTATCAAATAATGCTGACATGGGTGTAAGTTGAGCCAACTTACAGCCAATAGAATCTCCACTAAAAATACCATGAATGAGCACCTGCAACTCTGATTGTGCATTGACAAGCTTGATGAACTCACCATCCTCATGCTGATACTGGCATGGCACTCGTGACATGAAAGTTCTCACAAACTTGATAGCATTAGTCACCTATTCTCTACACTCGACCAATTCTGCAACAATTGTCTCATGTATCTTTGCCTTGAAGATTAATTGCATTCTCCAGGTAAAAATAGCTTCCTTATCTTCTTCATCTATGACCAAGTCATATTCCATCCTCAGGTGAGAGATCATGATCTCATTCCTTGGTTTGCCAATCGCCAAGTCTTGCTCTTCATCCTGGATTTGTGTACGAAGTTTGTGCGTGTTGCACCTTAATTGGTACAATTTTGAAAGTGTGAAGCGACCCCTTGTGATGAACTCCTCCTAGTATTTTAGGCACTTCCTGTATACAACCAGTTGATTTAGCTGATTCTGCTCTACTGGCAACTCTATCATTTGTGGGAGCAAGGCCATGACATTCTTAGTTTTGTGCATAAGGTTGGAGATAGATTGGTGAAGTTGCTAGATTTCAACCTTGAGGGTTGCTTTATCTTCTATGTCCTTTATAACTCTCTCCTTTATGCTTTCCATTGCAACTTGAAGGAAATTAACGTCGGCTTGGTGTGTGCTTCTACCAAGGTTGAACTTTATCAAGGAAAAGCCTTCAACCTCTACCTCATCCAAGGTCTTGTCGTTTGGCGGTGCAACGGTCTCAATTATGATTTCCTTGTCAGCGTTCCTCCCTACATGGACTTGCTTCTTTATCCTTTTATCTAGTGTGTCCTGGTAGACATGATCAAAATCTGAGAAGTCTAGTTTGTAGGATGGCTGCCTCCTCTTCCTACCCAGCTGATTCTCAAGCCAAGACGAGTCTTGACTAATATTAATGGAAGGATTGGTGCTAGACCTAGGAACTCTTGATGAGTGTGTATTTGTGGAAGCACTGGTACATGGCGAAGAGTCTAGCTCCAAGTCAATGTGAACCAGAACTAGAGACTGTTGTGGTATTGGTGATGGCATGAGAGGTTGTATCTCTGTTTCTGGAATTTTATCAACTGAATTTGTGGAAACTCCCACATGTTGTTCTTGTTGTCTAAAATCAACAACTGGTGTTTTTCCTTTTGAATTTCCAAATACTTTGCTTCCCTTAGGAGGATTACTCCTTTTCTTTTGTTTGGTATTTGTCTTTGATGTGGAAGGAAATGAAACATCCACCAGTGGTGACTCTGTATTTGGCATGACTGCCCTCCTCGTCTTCTTGCTCTCCAAATAGAGTATGCTATTATTGACAACCCTGCTTGATTTTTCCTTACAGATGTAAATTCCTTAGCAAACCAATCGATGGCTGAAAGTGGTTGTGTATAAACCTGTTCTCTAAAAATTGGAGGAAGTACATCCCCATCATCATCTGACAATCCTCCCACATCTTCTGACATGAAAAAAAAAATTGTGAGAGGGTGAACCTATTGTAGTTGCGCTTGTGCACCTCAAACTCGTCCTCGCAATTGACCCAGTAGTCTTCCATAGAAGACTTGTGATAAGAGCGACCGCCAAGGCGTGTTGAGTAATAACCCCAAGGGTCATATGAGTGTCTCTCAACAAGGTACTTAAGATTAAGTCTTTCTAACTCATGGCACATAGCCTTAGCATCAACTACTATCTTGCACTTGTAAATGGTCATTTGTAATGGAAAATTGGTAGCTGGCTTGTGTTTGTTGTGCAAATGTGAGTGAACATCATACAACTTCCGTAGAAACTCCATGAAAACCACCCTATCCAAAGGATAATGGGGTAGCATGTTTGGATGACCTACATATCTATAGACGCGGATGTAGGTATAGTTAGGGAACTGGATGAACCAATCCACCCATTCTACCATTGCTGCTCTGGCTCCCGTTGAGATACATACATGTAGCTAACGGTCTAGGTTCCTCACTATGTACATAAAAAATGCCTCCTGCACATGCTTGTAGTGTCGTTTGGATTTCGTGAACTCAAGCTGGTCATAATATTGATGAAATTTTTGTACACTGAGAATTCCCACAGTGGTCAACCCTCTAAACTGGCCTTGGAAGCTGGTAATCAGATAGACGAGGTACGAACACATGTGAAACTCATGAGAAACCAAGAAGTCAGTCATTTGCTTGTGGAGTACGTCGCTGATCAAAGAGGCCCAGTCGTAATGCTCTCTTCTATAAATGATCTGAGCCATGATGTAATACATCCAAGGCTGGAATTTATGAGCATCTGCATGACCAAAAACATGATTAAGAAGGGTAATCAAAAGACGCGTATTCATCTTTGAACTCTCCACAACCCACATTCTTTGGCAAGCTAACTTTCTTTTGTTTCAACCACCTTTCTACCATTTTACTTTGACATTTGTCCTTATCAACAATGAATGCCTTCTCACACTAATCCATGGTAATGACCAAACTATTTGGATGTTGGGGAATAATGAAGCACTTCTCAATGTCCCTAGGCTTGAGACTGCAAATCACCCGTCCATCTACTGACTGAATTTATTGAGTAGTAGAATTGTAATGCTTTACACAAGACATTACAAATTCTATACATTGTACATAGATAGGAAGTGAATTCGCCTCTAGCAACCCGAATTCTTCGATGTTTTGAAGTGTAATTTGGTTCATATCTAACGCATTCAAATCAACCTCTGGATCCACTTGATGCAAATTTGTGTTAGCCGTTCTGATGAAATCATGAATTAAGACCGACTTGGTCTTGAATTCAGTCTATGTGAACTGCATTTTGAAAAACTTGCCTATTGACTATAAACACAGCTATGTTTTGACAACTTTCTTGGGAAAGCTAAAACGACTCCTAGTGAGGCTAAAATTAGCCTGTCGGGGGGCAATTTTTACGAAATTTTTTGAGATGTGGGTTTTGTGCAGAAAATGATTCTAAGCAAACCCACAACGTCAGAAATTCGAAAAACTCCATTTAGATTGACATGAAAAGACCTTTCAATAGAGAACTACAGGTGTTTTAGGGTCTCTGAGAGCAAATTTTGTCAAGAAAAATTGGAACATGGCTTTCATGCAGAAGATGATTCTAAGCCAACCTAGATCCTCCGTTTTTCAAAATATTTGCTTTTCCTCTACCATGCAAAGGAATTTCCGGAAAAAAGCAAAGCTTCGAAAATGGAAGCTACGAGGAAATTTTTCCTGAAAAATTCTAACACATGGGTTTTGTAGAGAAAGTCGTGCACAACATACCCAAATGATCAAAACTATGAAAAGGTCGTCATATACTTGGACATGTGAGAAAACCTAAGACAAGGATATAAGAAATAAGAGAGAGAAGATAGAAGTTATATTCTGCCTCTACCTATCCTCGAATGAAGTCTGTTGAATAATCTGATGCTATATCTACAAAGAAATTTGAAAAATAACACCTGTGGCGCCTTCAAATTTTTCTTGCACGAGAGAAAACTTGTTTGCACTCAACCTGCTGTGAGAATAATTGACACCTCTATGCATATTTACAGAATTTTGAAGAGCTTAGGTGTCACATTTAGGAGATAATCCTAAATTTAGAATGAAATTTTCTCATTGGACCTCACTTTGTTAAACTAAATGAAAATTAAGCCCTAAATTGGGTGCCACCTTTATACAGTTCAGTTTAACTTAACATGCAAAACTAAATTCACGTCTTTGCAAGCAAAAATTGACGTTTGAAACTGAAGAATTTAATATTATTTTATTCAGTTAACTGAGTTCCACCTTTCTGGGTCGGCTAGAAAATGCATGCTGATTCCAAAAAGACAAACTTTGACTTTCTAGGCGCCCTCCTTCAAAAGTTAAGATTTTTAGCTAACTTCCTATTTTTTAGCTGCTTGAAAACGTCACCGCAGCCTCTCTTGAACTTTGATTTTTGGATTCTTGGTTGATGCTGGAGCTGAACTAACACATCCAATGCGTAGCTAGAACAAGTCTAATGACATGTTGCTGGGAGCCGCGAAAGCTAAAAACTGAGTCTGATGCCTCAAAAACTAGGGTGCCTTTCCTAAAAGGGTGCATATGACACCAAACTTGGCCATTTTCTTGATTTGCCTCTTCGTGCTTCAATCTTCCGTTGTCGGTGAATGATGATTCCCATCAACTTGATGCTGGATCCATCGCATAGTTGGAAGAATTCCACAAAGAATGACTATATATAAGGCATTTGAAAGTTGAATTAAGGCTCTCAAATTCAAGGGCACCCTTGGCCTGCAAGGGCGCAATTACATCTTCAAGAATGATTTTGCAATTTATAACTTTCACAAAACACTCCACTTTGACCCTCACTGTCGGGAGTAGGATTGCTCCGATGTGCACACCAATGATCTCATTGCGAAGATGGAACAACTTGGAAGAGATGTTCCTGGAAGCGACGAAGCTTGAAAACTACTTCTAAGACCTCCAATAGAAGGGCGCCTTTTACAAGGAAGTATGTAAATTCCATACTTAGCCATTTTCTGCTTGTTTTCATCCTTCAACATTTTCCACTAAATCTTCATCTACGAGCATTTGCCTGATCCCGAGGGCTGACGGTTGGATTCACTGGATAGCTAGGAGGATTCTGCACAGATCTCGTGAAGACGATAACTGCCGAAAACTTCATCTAGCTGACCAAAAGGCTAGGCGCCCCTAGCCTATAGAGGTACAATTTGATATTTTCACTTTTATTTTCCCTTTGTTTTATGTGCTCGCTGGAACAACTATCATGGTCACTCAACATATCTTATGGACTTGCGAATGGATGCATCACAAAGCTAGGCTGAATTAGAAGAGATCCCCTGGAAGCAAATTTTGCAAATTCCATCGTTTGACAGGTCTAATTCAAGGGCATCCTTGGGCTATAAGGGTGCAAAAACTGCAAATTTGACTACCTCTGTGATATGTAAATTCTTCATACCTTCTGCTTCTTCCTTCATTTTCTGGAGTTCCGCAAATCTAATGGACTCACTTGATAGCTTGTTGGAAAGCTGACAGAATTCCGAAGAGAATGAATGTATTTGCAACTAGAAACAACTGAATATGAGCCTCCAAATTGAAGGGTTCCCCTGGTCCGCAGAGGCGTAGATTTACTCTAGAAGTGATGATTTCTCCATTTCGTGCTTCGCGAACACTTGATGCTTGCTGAGTTCACTGTGTTGTAGCATTTATGCCGCTAACGTGAGTGCACAACTATATTTTACCATTTTTACTTGTACGAACACTGGAAAGTTGACTTGAACGTTGATTGCGCAAGCGTCTCTCACGTAGCAAGGTGTAGTGTTTCTAGACTTATAATATTTTTGCACTTTCTGTCATTTGAAAATGCCCTCCGTCATGAAGCTTCTTTCTCAACATCTTTCTTCACAAAATCTTTTTCTTTGAGTTTCAGGCTTAGATTTCAAAACCTGGTACTGGCCAACTTCCATTGACAACCTCAGAGGTCCTAACTTTTCTCCTGAAAAAGTGAAAACTACCCACCAGCCTTAAACCAACTTGTAACTGAAACTGACTTCACCACTATGATCGTGATGTGAAATAAGCCAATCAAAATTAATTTCATCCAATTTTGACAAGTTTTTATTTTTAGGGTTTTTTTTTTTAAATTTTGCCAGTATCTTCCTGGCATCAAACTAACTAAAAGCCCATACTTGATTTTCCCAAAAAATGATTTTTAGCGACATTTTTACAAGATTTATACCATGTTAAGTAAAATTCCTTAATGAAGCAAAAAATTTGGTTTGGGTACAACATTAGGCCTGTCTAGTGACCATGTTGGATACTTACGACATAGGAGAACCAAGATTCTTTGTGTTTTTGTAGACCAGTGTGACTTATCATTTGGGTATTGGAGTCAGGTTTCTCCCCTAATCACCTAATACTTGGAGTTTTCCTAATCACCTAAAACACAACATAAACCTCACAGAATGGAGAAACACATTATGAAATAACTAAAAAAAAAAAACATAAATAAAATTATTTACAAAAGTCACTCCTCCCCCAGAGGGTTGAAGTGCTTGAGATATTTCCCGTTGTATGGTAGTGGAAGAAGCATTCCATTTGAATATGAGAGAATATAAGTGTTCTCTCTTGCTGATTCATGGATCTGAAAAGGCCCCAACCATAAGGAATCGAACTTGCCATGCATTCCTTTAGGTTCATGTCTTTTGTCCCATAACAGGACTTGATCTCCGATCTCGAAGTATCTTTGACAAGCCTTCTTGTAAAAAATATTCTTCACTCACTCTTGATGCTGAGTGATTCTATCGACAACCTCCACCCTTTCCTCTTCAAGTTTCATCAGGTACAACATTCGCTTCTCGATTGGATCTTTGTATTCTTCATCCTCCACTGTAGATGCCAGCTGTAAAGCAGACAACTCCAATGTGATGGGAAGAACTGCTTCTATACTATACAAAAGTGTAAAAGGTGAGGTGTTGATGGCTCTTTTGGGAGTGATTCTATCAGCCCAAAGAGCATCGTACAAATTTTTGTGCCAAGCCCACTGATTTGAGTCAACCAACTTATGCACGATTGTGACTATGCTCTTGTTTGATGATTCGACTTTTCCATTACCTTGAGGGTAATAATCTGATGCGTGTGACAACATGATGCCGTGATCAAAACAAAACTCTAGTAGTTTCTCTGACGAGAAACATGTTGCATTATCAATCAAAATTTTATGAGGCACCCCGAAGCACGAAATGATGTTCTCTTTTAGAAAGTCGCAAACAACTTCAGAAGTATCTCATTTGGTAGGAACCGCTTCAACCCATTTTGTAAAATAATCTGTTGTTGTAAGGACATAAACATGCCCCTTGCTGGAACGTGGGTTGATAGGACCTACAAAATTCATACCCCATTATTGAAATGGAGCATCGATAATCACTAACTTGAGTGGAAGAGATGCCAATTTTACTTTGCCAGCAAATTGTTGACACATCTGATACCTGTACACCTATTCATATGCGTCGCGAAACATAGTTGGCCAATAAAACAGTGCTCACAGGATTTTGAATGCAGTGACCCTTGACGAAAAGTGTCCTCTGCATGCTTGATTGTGAAAATTTTCCAACATTCTTTGTTGCTAGTTCCTTCCAACGCATAACAGGAAATTTTAGTCAAGGCCACACTTGTACATAACACTATTGATAAGCACAAAATTCTATGCTTTCAGCTTCAATGTTCTTTTCTAGTATTTTTCCATGTGATGTGGACATTCTCCATAAGTTGAATAATACCACAAAGCTGTGTACCATTCCTCCGTAGAGTCAACAAATAAGACCAAAGGAAGGTCCTCTTCAATTTCTGGTTCAGGTTCAATTTCACCATTGCTTTGACACTTTTGATCTCCATCTTTTGCCAAATATTGACAAAGACCTTTCCCATGGACAATCTTGGTTAGCTTGATCTCCAGATCATATTCTTGAACTTTTGCAATCTAGTTTCCTCTTTTCGTGCCCATCTCCTGTTGAGTTAGCACACTTTTTACTATTGGATTGGTGACAAACACCGTTGTATGAGAATTCAAGATATAGAACCTGAAAGCCTTGACAACTCTGACAATAGCATACACATTCTTCTCAATTTGAGAATAGCGTGATTCACTATCCTTAAAACTAACGCTCATGAAAGCAATTGGAGATTCTCCTTCTTCACTGAGCTTCTGAGTCAATATAGCAGACAACGTGTGTTCCAACGTATAACAATAGAGAATAAAATCCTTCCCAAAGTCAGGACGAACCAACATTGGCGTGTTAGCAATAGCTTCTTTGATTTTTATAAAGGCATGTTTTCCTTCTTCTGTCCATATGAAAGTGAACGTCTTTTTCATCACAACTGAGATCTCCTTTGTCGGCTTTGAAAAATCTGGTACAAACCTCCTGATAAAGTTGACTTTACCGAAAAGGGAGTGCACTTGTGTTTTGTTGTTTGGAAGAGACAGGTTTTTAATTGATTCCACCCGATTCGGGTCAATTCTCGTCCCTATTTGGAAATGATGTGGCCAAGTAGCTTGCAGTCCGTCACCGCAAAGATAGACTTCTTTGGATTCAATGAGAACTTGTGATACCTACATCTTTTGAACACTTTCACGAGATGTGAAAAGTGGTCTTCCCATTTATTTGAGAAAATGGTCAAGTCATCAAGGTAGACGACTATTGTCTTCTTCTTGAGATCCCCAAAAGCCAAATCCATGGCCCTCTAAAAATTCGCACTAGTGTTGATAAGGCCGAAAGGCATCCTCTCATAAGCAAACGTTCCCCACTAGGTGGTGAATGTTGTCTTGTTTTGATCCTCCTCTGCCACTGCAATCTGATTGTATCCGGAGAAACCATCAAGAAGTGATAACATCTCCGAATCGGTGACTGTATGCAAGGTATGCTCCATGATTGGTAAGGGGTAATTGTCCTTCAAGGATGATTGATTCAAATTCCTGAAATCTATGCAAATTTTGATTTCACCGTTCTTTTTGTGCACAAGAACTATGTTAGACATCCAGGTGGAGTGATTAATTAGAAAAATTATCTTTGAGTCCACCATCTTCTGAATCTCCTCATACATAGTATCTTGGATTTGTGGAATATAATGTCTTTGCTTTTTCTTGAAAGGCTTGACATCAGACTTCAGAGGAATTGTATGTGACAATTCTATAGGTGTGAAGACCTTCAAGTCTTCGTAAGACCAGGAAAATACATCCTTGTACTGTTTGAACAAGGCAGTAAATTTCTTAGCTTCTTCTAGAGTACAAAACTTGCCTAAATTAACAAGTTGAGGCTTGTCTTTAGTGTTGATATTCACTTGGTAATGCTCAACAGAAGTATTAACACCTGACGTCTTCTGATCTTGGATGTATCAGTCATGCCAATCAAAAATGTTCTCTAAAGACACAAGACCTTTGGGAATTAGATTTCCTTTCATTTCTATGATCCTAGAATCTGCAACTTTAGAGTCTTCTACGAGTGATTCCTTAAAAGGAGTAGTACTTCCTTCAAAGAACAACTCTTTGTAGTTATCTCCCATGACGATAAATTCTGCAATGTCATCATCGTCATCAAAGAATTTCCAGTTGTTTGAATTATCTGGAACAACTGGCCTGTAGATTAGTTTAATAGCAAATGTATTCTGACGAAAGTTAGAATGTGGCATGAAAAGAGCAGCGGACACTGCAAGGGAATCGGCTCTGCTATTATCTGAACGTGGAATAAATTTGATATCAAACGCCTCGAACCAGTTGATGACATTCCACACCCTCTATCTGCAGGATCAAAGGTGTTGATTTCTAACTTGGAAATGATCTTTGATATGTTTGACAATCAACTCTGCATCTCCTTCGACTCTAAGTAACTTGATCCCCATATCCCTTGCATTCTTGAGACCTAATAAAAGCACCTCGTATTTTGTTGTATTATTGGTGCATTCAAATTGCAATTGATATGCAAATGGATATAGACGACCTTCAAGAGAAGTGATCACAACTCCCGCTCCTGAGCCTGATGTTGAGCAACTTCCATCGAACTGCATCATCCACACTTTCGATTCTTCATATCACATAGTCATAGAAAGTGCAAACTTTTGATTGTGTTTAGTTACTTCCGACATCATAGCATATGTGCTTGAACCTGTGTCTTACTATAACACTTGTGCCTGGGGGTCCTGAGACTTCACCACCATAAACCTTGACTTGGCCTTAGGTTCCAGCTTGAAACTACCATTCTTCAATGGGATTGTCACGAACGACCAATCCAACTGAATTTTGCCTCTGAGGTCTTTGCAGAAGCTCCTACTGAGTAACATCTCGTAACTGGTTGGAATGTCAACTACCAAGATATTCATCATAATCTTCTTTTCAGGACAAGATGCTAACCTTACTTGTGCATCTTTCAGTTGATCAACCAATGACACTGGCTTTGACTCAAGTGAATAACACTTGTCATGTGTTTTGGTACATGAAAGTCCCAACACATTCATGATTTGCAAGTGCATGATGTTTTTCGAAGCTCCACTATCTATGACACAATTGTCAGGTTTAAAACCCCCTATATACAAAGATATATAAAATTGTTTAGGCTTGTCTTCTGCTGGTACAAATGACTCTAGCAGTGTAGGCTAGATTGCAACCTTCTTCTTTACAACCTTAAGGATTCTTTCCAACTGCTCTAGATGATCTTGAAGATACTCCAATTGTGAGATCTATAACTTTTTCTTCATCATGGAAGACACAATGTCGAAGTTTGTTGAAGATGGGTCTTGAGCAACCGACACAGTGTTCTCTTGTGAAGATTTGGGATTGGAAGTGGAAGGCACTTCCTTTCCCTTCTCATTTGTATTCCTCTTTTCCTCTTCTTCCTTCTGTGCTTTGAAGTGTTGAGCACGTGTGAACAAAGGCGATGAGATGTTCTCATGATTGACCGCAAGAGAGAATTGGCAGTATTCTTCTTCTTGTTCATTAACAAGTTCTCTGTCGAAGTACCTCGTTGCGAAGTTTCCATCAAAGTTGTTTGTCTATGGTGAGACAACATTTGTAGTTGGTGAAGGTACAAAACCTGTACTTGGAGCAGCATCAGCAAATCCCATGAGCTAATTCATCCTTTGATTTTCCAGACATGTGGCTCGGGTGTGTGCATCTGAATCATGGAAAGTGCAATAGACTGTAGCCTTCTCAACATCAACTAATTGTCTTGGTTCTCCTTGTGGAAACCTTGGCTTGTAATTGTTGAAAGGCTAGAATTTATTCCTCTTCGGTTGGTATGGGTGTTGAGGTTGATATGGTGGTGGTGTAGGTAGTGTTTGTTTCCCTTGAGTGGGTGGCTATCTTTTGAGGATAGTCATCTCATTGGCTACCTTCTGTAGTAGTGGATCAATAAACGCTTGAACAAGCGGTCTGATTGAATCATTATTCATC
Source organism: Sequoia sempervirens (assembly GCA_007258455.2). Classification (NCBI taxonomy): domain Eukaryota; kingdom Viridiplantae; phylum Streptophyta; class Pinopsida; order Cupressales; family Cupressaceae; genus Sequoia; species Sequoia sempervirens. The sequence continues at coordinate 329,122,141 of VDFB02047230.1, read as the reverse complement.
TTTCCCATCGTAATCATTTTATCTTCAAGCTTGATAGCTTCTTCTTGTGTAAGCTGTAGATCTATTCCTTGACTTCCCTTCAAGAAAAAGGCTATTTCTGACGGTAGTGCATTGATGAAGCTACTCATCAAAATCTCATCAGATGGATTGAGAGTATGGAAAAGACGTGTGACAAGGCAGTTAAACCTTGCTACGAACTTCCTCATCAGTTCAGTAGGCTCCATCTTTGAGTTTGAGAGTTGTGCAAATATTTGATGACTGTCCTCAGCGGGCTTGAATCATGCCAAGAATCTTTCACTCATGTATGTCGAACTTGTAATAATACCCGGTTCAAGATGATTGAACTAGTCTGCAACGTTATTCTCTAGGGTGTCTACAAAGAGACAAACGGTGATTTCTTTATGTGAAACATGCAAAACAGAGCAAGCCATTGTGAATGTTGATATGTGTTCATCAGGGTGTCGAGACCCATCATCGTGGAATCAGGGAAAATGTTTTCATGATCCCTTGGGTAGTTCATGGTGTCCTACTAAGGCCAACGATCCAATGTTATCTCCCCAAGGTAATGGGGTTGGACATCTTACGTTCCTTGCATTTCAGTTGTTTCCATTGTTGTTGTTGTTGTTGTTATCGCCCATTGCTTCAACTGGGACTGGAGATTCTTTTGGTTCTTCTAGGAAATGCTCAGGAACCTCTTCAAAGATCGACTCTTCTTGAAAGAGAGGATTATTTCTCCTTCTCGTGTATACTAGGTGAGCCAAGATGCTTTATTCCCACGTGGGTGGTGGAAAAACTAGTCTATCGGCTACAAGATCTGCTCTTTCTTCTTCCTTGTCCAGAGTAGTAGCTATGTTCCTCCACTAAGTAGTTGATGTATGATTTTCAAAGATAAAACTATGTGGGCTATTGATGATATCCGATTGCTCTGCTTCAATGTGTACATAATTCAACTGTATGATGGCTGGAGTAAGTCCTAGTTGTTGAACTGGACCAATAGGATGCCAAATGGTCATTCCTGTGACATAAAGCATTTAAGCTTTCTTGAAGTTTTCTTGCCTCATGCCCCACGATGGGTGCCAAAAAACTATTGGCGTTACAATCGACACCTCTGGAGTGTGTATTGGCAACAAAAAGCTATGCACAATGCGTAATGATTGCTCTTCAAAATAGGAGGGGAAGCTCCCTCTTGTGCTGATATGCATGAAAAAGTAAATGATCTAAATCCTATCTTTTTGATTCAACTGAAAGAGGCACAAGGTTAAGAAAACCTAATATGTTGCAGCTAAGGATTTTCTTTGGTTTTGCAGATCTCTAACTACAACTAGGCAAACGCTAAACTAGCCTATTTCCTCAAGAAACAAAGCATGAGGACTTAGGAGTAGGGAATTGGTTATACGATAATCTTTAAGTCAGGATTTCCAAGGAGATGACGACACCTATCCAAGGCGTAGGCTGAAAGAAAGATTATTGGCAACAACATCAAATGACAATATTCACTTCTAAATTCCCAAGGAGGTGACAACACCTATCTGAGGCGTAAATATGAAACAAAGACTATTAATCACAACATGAAATAATAACTGGGACAACAAATTGTATAGACGGGATACACATGCAATGAATGATCAAACCAACAATTATATTTAATCTAAGGTGAACAAGTACCATAATAATAACATTCAAGTAAGGCAACTCAACTATTTATTATCACAATAAAAGTTCTTGAACAAATACAAAATAACAATACTACAGGTAAGGTTGCTCAGCATGTACACTATCATGTGCAAAAGTTGAATTACAATGAGCAAGAATGCTCTTATTTATAGACATAAAAGGTGTAGGGAACCCTAAAATCACCTTGAGTTAACATGAGTCTTGCAAGCGTGCAATATTTATTGCTAAACCTAAATAAATGAAACTATACAGTTAATTGGAAAACTACCATCAGTTAACTGAAACAAAACTAAGCTAAAAGGACATGTGCAACACACAAGTCCTTATTAATATGCAAGTTAACTGGCAACTAATATCAGTTAACGAAAACTAAAAACTACACGAGAACTCCAACTGTACATAGATGATTCCAAGATAGACATGCCATGATATGTGGATCAATGAGTTCACTCAGAAAGAGGCATCAAGTTAACTTCTGTGTCTAATGTCTATCCTGAAAAGGTGGGATGTCCTGATCTATAGTTCACTGGCCATGATCTCGAGAAATTAACCCTTCCACGAGGTCATTGATTGCATCACCATATGGGGTAGTGATACTCTTTTGAAGCACTCTATGTCATCGCAACATCTCCTCACCACCCGTGATATGACTCTGTAACTCTCCTCTAGTCTTGACTGCCTCATCAAATAATGCTGACATGACTGTAAGTTGAGCCAACTTATAGCCAATAGAATCTCCATTGAAAATACCATGAATGAGTACCTGCAACTCTAACTATGCATCGGAAAGCTCGATGAAATCACCATCCTCATGCTGATACTGGCACGACACTCGTGACATGAAAGTTCTCACAAACCTTATAGCACTAGTCACCTGTTCTCTGCACTCGGCCAGTTCTGCAACAATTGTCTCATGTATCTTTTCCTTGAAGATTAATTGTGTTCTCCAGGTGAAAATAGCTTCCTTATCTTCTTCGTTTGTGACATAGTCATATGTCATCCTCAGGTGAGATATCATGATCTCATTCCTTGGTTTTTCAGCCGCCAATTCTTGCTCCTCATCTTGGATTTGTGTACAAAATTTGTGGGCGTTGCACCTCAATTGGTACAATTATGAAAGTGTGAAGTGACCCCTTGTGACGAACTCCTCCTCCCAGTCTTTTAGGTGCTTCCCATATACAACCAACTGATTTAGCTGATTCTTCTTTGCTGGTAACTCTAACATCTATGGGAGCAAGATGGTTACATTCTCAGTGTTGTGCATAAGGTTGGAGATATATTGGCGAAGTTGCTAGATTTCAGCTTTGAGGGTTTCTTTATCTTCTCCGTCCTTTATAACTCTCTCCTTTATGCTTTCCATTGCAACCTGAAGGAAATCAATGTCGACTTGGGGTGTGCTTCTACCAAGGTTGACCTTTATCAAGGCGAAGTCTTCAACCTCTACCTCATCCAAGTTCTTGTCCTCTGGCGGTGCAACGGTCTCAATTATGATTTCCTTGTCAGTGTTCCTCCCTACATGGACTTGCTTCTTTATCCTTTTATCTAGTGTGTCCTGGTAGACATGATCAAAATTTGAGAAGTCTAGTTTGTAGGATGGTTGCCTCCTCTTCCTACCCAGATGATTCTCAAGCCAAGACAAGTCTCAACTAATCTCAATGGAAGGATTAGTGCTAGACCTGGGAACTCCTGATGAGTGTGTATGTGTGGAAGCATTGCTACGTGGCAGCGAGTCTAGTTCCAAGTAAATGTTAACCAGAACTGGAGACTATTGTGGTGTTGTTGATGGCATGGGAGGTTGTATCTTTTCTTATGGAATTTTATCAACTAAATTTGTGGAAACTCTCACATGTTGTTCTTGTTGTCTCAAATCAACAATTGGTGTTTTTCCTTTTGAATTTCCAGATACTTTGCTTCCCTTAGGAGGATTACTCCTTTTCTTTTATTTGGGCTTTGTCTTCAATGTGGAAGGTAGTGAAACATCCACTGGTGGAAGCTCTGTATTTGGCATGACTTCCCTCCTCGTCTTCTTGCTCTCCAAGTATATTATGTTGTTATTGACAACCTTGCTTGACCTTTCCTTATAGATGCAAATTCCTTAGCAAACCAATCGACAGCTGGAAGTGGCTGCATATCAACCTGTTCTCTAAAAAATGGAGGAAGTACATCCCCATCATCATCTGACAATACTCCCACATCTTCTGACATGAAGACAAAAATCTATGAGAGGGTGAACCTATTGTAGCTGTGCTTGTGCACATCAAACTCATCCTCACAGTTGACCCAGTAGTCCTCCATAGAAGACTTATGATAAGAGCGATCGCCAAGATGTGTTGAGTAATATCCCCAAGGGTCATATGAGCGTCTCTCAACAAGGTACTTAAGATTAAGTCTTTCTAACTCATGGCCCATAGTCTTGGCGTCAACTACTGTCTTGCACTTGTAAATGCTCATTTGTAATGGAAAATTGGTAGCTAGAGCTTGCGTTTGTTGTGCAGATGTGAGTGAACATCATACAACTGTCGTAGAAACTCCATGAAAACCACCTTATCTGAAGGATAACAAGGTAGCATGGCTGGATGACCTGCATATTCATAGATGCGGATGTAGGTATAGGTAGGGAACTGGATGAACCTGTTGGGACTATAAAATTTTCAAAATTTTATAGTATCTTACACTCATGAATTCCCAAAGATAACCACATCTTGAGTATAAAATTGCTATGATCCTCTTTGCATATCATAACCACCAGTAATCCCATCAAATTTGACCTTTCGACACATCAAAATCCCTTTGATTATCATTGACCAAAAGCCTCTGAATAAATAAACCATATCGACATGACTATGTCTATATCTCTCCGACCCATAAGCTATAATATTTCATTTCAGGTGTTTCTAGCATATCAGTGAAAGGTCAATACTATCACATCGATCAACAACTTAAGAGGATGCATATTGGGGAAGACAAGGATTGTTGTTTCACCAACGAAAAAGTTATCGGCGAGAAAAACACTATCGGAGTAAAATCCTGAAGTCATCCCGAACATACATGTCATACTGATGGACCCTCATCAGCAAGAAATTCACTTTGTCTCACCGATAAAATGAAGAGAAACATGTCAGGGAGACATGTGCTATCAGAGTGAGTTTTCCATCTCCTTCTGACTTCATGTGTTATACCGATCAACAAGAGTTGGTTTGAAGTCTCACCGGTCGACAAGAATGGTTTGAAGTCTCATTGATCATCAAGAATGGTATGAAGTCTCACCTATATCTGCAAGAATGGTTTGAAGTCTCACCCATATCTGCAAGAGTGGTTTGAGGTCTCATCGATACAATCTTTCTACAAAAATCTTCATTAGAGAGACTCTCTGATATTGGTGTAGGATAAACTATGTCTCCTCGATGTCATATGCTACCTCGATATAGTGAATGCATACGATCATAGCATAAACAAAAGATTAATAAAGTATGACTATAGTGGAAAATAATATTTGACATTTGCACCGAGGAGGTAAATGCAAAGGGAATTTAAAAGTGGATAATTATTTTACCCAGGAGAGCATAACAAGTAAAATTTATAAAGACATTTTTCACCAAAGGGGATATGAGAGCGGGTAAACATTTTGGGTGAAAAAGTGAAGATTGCCAACAAAGGAATTAAAGTTTATTATGAAATAATTTTCATGGGAGAAAAAGATAACAAAGATTAAAATATTTTGATTTTTCGAAGGCAATTAATTAAATTATAATGAGGAGCTGTGGCTGACACACAACGAAGGATCACAACTATTGTAGATATAATGTATATATGCCAGATGAAATCTAATGGATCAGCATTAGATAGAGATAGATCAATAGGTTAGGTAGTTGGACAGGTTGATCAATTGCTGAAACAAGACATTATGTTGTATATTGTAAAATATTTTAAAATTATATAATGGAGAAGAATGCATAAATTTGGTGATCCTGTTATGGTGTCAGTTGTTTGTTGAAATAATTGAAAACATTATCCAATTGTCTCCAAGGTTGACATTTCTTTATTATTTAAATTGATATATCAAGGATATTTTTAGTTTATCAAAGAAAATTTGCTGCTCTTGTGTGGTTCAGTTAATTGGCTCCTTTAAGGAAGGATTAAATTCTTTTAATTAATCACAATAATCTGGAAAAGGTCATTTGGATCAATAAGAAGAACTTGATAATTGCATCCTTGCACGTTTATGCCAGCCATAAACTCATAAAAGTGCCAAATAATTTGAATTTTATCCAAAAATAGGACACACATATCATTTACCTCTTGACTCCATTAGCCCAACAAAAGTAGGCACTGGTCATACCAATTCCATTTTAGAATTTTATAAAATCTAAGTATTCAAACTTTCACATCTCAAATATCAGTAGGAGTAGTTATTAAGCTTTCATCTCTCCACTTCCAATTTCCAGTGTGGATAGATTGCTTAAGTAAGAAACACATAATTAAAGTCTACTTCACTTACATTAGGTATACCCACCTAGGTCTGGCAGAGCCTGAAGAGAAGAAGGTTCAAATTCATCATTTGGCCTTGCACGTTAGCCTAAAATGTACCAAGATCTTGGCAACCTCTTGTGGTTTCTCAACCAGTGTTTTTGAGAACTAACAGAACCAATCCGCCCATTCTATCATTGCTGCTCTGGATTCCGCTAAGATACATACATGTAGCTGACAGTCTAGGTTCCTCACTGTGTACATAAAAAATGCTTCCTGCACACGCTTGTAGTGTCATTCGGATTTCGTGAACTTAAGCTGGTCGTAATATTGATGAACTTTTTGTACACTGAGAATTCCCACAATGTTCAACCCTCTAAACTGGCATTGGAAGGCAATCAAATACATGAGGTACAAACACATGTGAATGTCATAAGCAACCAAGAATCTGGTCATCTGCTTGTGGAGTACGTCGCTGATTAAAGATTAAGAAGTGTAATAAAAAATCGCGTATTCATCTTTGAACTCTCCGCGACCCACATTCTTTGGCAAGCTAACTTTCTTATGTTTTAGCCACCTTTCTGCCATTTTACTCTGACATTTGTCCTTATCAGCAATGAATTCCTTCTCACACTAATCCATGGTAATGACCAAACTATTCAGATGCTGGGGAATTTCGAAGCACTTCTCAATGTCCCTAGGCTTGAGACTGCAAATCACCTGTCCATCTACTGACTGAATTTCTCGAGTAGCAGAATTGTAATGATTTACACAAGACATTATGAATTCTATACACTATATTGAGATAGGAAGTGAAGCCGCCTCTAGCAACCCGAATTCTTCGATGTTTTGAAGTGTAATCTAGTTCATTTCTGATGCATTCAAATCAACCTCTGGATCCACCTAATGCAAATTCGTGTTCGTCGTTTTGATGAAATCATGAATTAAGACTGACTTGGTCTTGAATTCAATCTGTGTGAACTGCATTTTGAAAAACTTTCCTGTTGACTGTAAACATGGCAATGTTATAACAACTTTCTCCAGAAAGCTAAAACGACTCCTAGTGAGGCTAAAAATAGCCTGTCGGTGGGCAATTTTTCTGAAAAATTATGAGACCTGGGTTTTCTGCAGAAAAGGATTTTAAGCAAACCCACAACGTCAGAGATTTGAAAAAATTATGTTTATCTTGACATGGAAATACCTTTTAGTCGAGAACTACACGGGTTTTAGGGTTTCCAAGAGCAAATTTTGTCGAGAAAAACTGAAGCATGGGTTTTATGCAAAAGATGATTCTAAGCCAGCCCAGATCCTCCATTTTTCAAAATATTGAATTTTCCTCTACCATGCAAAGGAATTTCTAGAAAAAAGAAAAGCTTTGAAAATGGAAGCTATGAGGCAATTTTTCCTAAAAAATTCTAACACAGGTTTTGTAGAGAAAGATGTGCACAACATACCCAGATGATCAGAACTATGAAAAGGCCACCGTATACTTGGAAATGTGAGAGAAAACCTAAGACAAGGATAGAAGAAATAAGAGAGAGAAGATATAAGTTATATTCTACCTCTGCCTATCCTCAAATGAAGTCTTTTGAATAATCTGGAGCTATATTTGCAAAGAAATATGGAAAATAACATCTATGGCTCCTTCAAATTTTGCTTGCACGAGAGAAAACTTGTTTGCACTCAACCTGCTGTGAGAATAATGGATGCCTCTACCCATATTAAAAGAATTTTGAAGAGCTTAGGCATCACATTTAGGAGATAATCCTAAATTTAGAACAAAATTTTCTCATTGGACCTCACTTCGTTAAACTGAATGAAAATAAAACCCTAAATTGGGTGCTACCTTTATACAGTTCAGTTTAACTTAACATGCAAAACTCAATTCGCCTCTTTGCAAGCAAAAATCGACATTTGAAACTAAAGAATTTAATATTATTTTATTCAGTTAACTGAGTTCCACCTTTCTGGGTCGGCTAGAAAATGAATGCTAATTCCAAAAAGTCAAACTTTGACTTTCTAGGTGCCCTCCTTCAAAATTTAAGATTTTTAGCTAATTTCTTATTTTTTAGCTGCTTGAAAACATCACCACAACCTTTGTTGAACTCTGATTGTCGGATGCTTAGTTGATGTTGGAGCTGAGCTGACACATCCAATGCGTAGCTAGAACAAGTCTGATGACATGTTGTCGGGAGCTGTGAAAGCTAAAAACTGAGTTTGATGCCTCAAAAAATAGGGCGCCTTTTCCCAAAAGGGTACATATGACACCTGACTTAGCCATTTTCTTGATTTTCCTCTTTGTGCTTCAATTTGCCATTGTCGGTGAATGATGACTCCCATCGATTGGATGCTGGATCCATCGCATAGTTGGAAGAATTCCACAAAGAATGATTGTATATAAGGTGTTTGAAAGTTGAATTAAGGCCCTCAAATGCAAGGGCACCCTTGGCTTGCAGGGGCACAATTACATCTTCAAGAATGATTTTGCAATTTGTTACTTTCACAAAACACTCCACTTTGACCCTTGCTATGGGGAGCAGGATTGCTCCAATGCGTACGCCAACGATCTCATTGCGAAGATGGAACAACTTGGAAGAGATGTTTTTGGAATCGACGAAGCTTGAAAACTGCTTATAAGACTTTCAATAGAAGGGTGCCTTTTTCAAGGAAGTATGTAAATTCCATACTTAGCCATTTTTCGCTTGTTTTCATCCTTCAACATTTTCCACTAAATCTTCATCTACGGGCGTTTGACTAATCCTAAGGGATGATGGTTGGATTCACTGGATAGGTAGGAGGATTCTGCATAGATCTCATGAAGACGACAGCTGCCAAAAACTTCATCTAGCTGACCAAAAGGCTAGGCGCCCCTGGCCTGTAGTGTAACGCTCAAGTGATGATGTTCATTTAACCACATAAGTTACCATAACTCATTACATTTCAAGTAAAATAAAAGTAAAGGATGCATAGATCAAGAGCTTCCCATAAGAGATCAAGAGGAAAAATAGTAATAAATTTCATTTCATGTATGCAAAAGAAGTAAATTGCATCTACAACAAAGATCTTTGCACTGATACATATGTATATGTCAATAGCATGTCATTGAGTTTCCATAAATTCATTCATGTTCAAATTACATCATTAACTTCCAATCAATACATCTATTTCAATGTTACATCAAAAATTGTCACTCCAATACATCTATTTCAATGTTACAATAATGAATGTCAAATAAATTTACTTTTACAAGTGGGCTTTACAAGCCTTTCAAAAATAATACATGAATATATTTGTAACATAAGAAACTTTGAATCTCGATTGTTGTGACACCACTGGTCTTCTTGCAAGCTAGGGCCAAGAGTGTGATTAAGGCGCCTTTTCCACCCAACCACGAAGTACAAGACTTCCCCAGGTTTCTTCCTAACTCGAAGAAATCCCCGACCCTGCATGAGGAGCCTAGCAACCTGAAACAACAAAGCAGGAGGGAACTCTCGATGCATGCCTGATGCCTATATGCATTCCTAACATGAGAATCACATATTTCTTGCAAACAAGAGGTGGCAAAGACCTATATACATTTATTTCTAGGCTTTTATTTCCATCTATTTCAATGGTGCATGTGCTTGGCCAAGCATAAATAAATAATTGATAGTTTTAGAAAAGGTAAAACTACCGTCTCTGTGGGTCCACCTTCGGCATCCTGTCACGGAAGTTTCCCAAAAGAACAATAAATAATACATTTTCCATCTAAGTTTTCATTCAATTTTAGACATCTCAACTTCAAAGGAATTCTAATAATTACAAAGTACACACAAGGTTCACAGATAACTTTACATTAGCACACTAACTTAAGTGAAAAATTGATCACACAGTTGGTTTTGCAAGTCACTTTCAATGATTTTAAAACAATCTAAGTTTGGTCTTTTGGAGAGAGTATATCTGTAAGTTCTCATTTCTATTTAATAATTTGATCAAAGTAAGTAAATTATATAAGTTCAAAAAAAGAAAAACTACTCTAATCAGCCTTATAGATATGGAATAAAATCCTAGCTTACAAATTACTGTCCTATTTAATAGGAGTATGTCTACACTTTTATGAAAAAGAATATTAAGTTTAATTTAGAGAAAAGAGAATAATTTCACTCACTTTCATTCACAATTGCATATATCAAGAAAGATCATTTTTGTAATGTGTATGTATGTATATATTTACGTGTTTTATATTCCTAAAATGTAAGTACACACGATATGAAGTTCAACTATAAGATAATAATTTTAATGCATATGTCTTCCAGTTTACAATAAAATAGTGATTATAACTAGCCAGTTCCATATCTATCCATTTCTATTTTACTAATTTTGTTTATTTTCAAATATAAAAAGGATATATATATATATAAACATGTAGTTGCATTTACCTATATATATACTTATGTACATTCTCAGAAATTTTAAGAGTAAAAATAAATAATAAAAAACAAAGAAATCCATACCCAGCGATTTTCTTTAGACACAGTTCTATTTTCTTTTTTAGACATATGATTAATTCAGATCTATGTATCTCAGATATATATATATATAATTACATTTGTACAGCTCATGAATCTTTTACCCAAAATAATTTTTCCAGAAATAAAAATGTATTTCACAGTTCAATATATATACACATACATATATATATACATATATATATACATACATATACATATATACATATATACATACATATACATATACATACATATACATATACATACATACATACATACATACATACATACATATATATATATGCAGCATATATAAATATTCCAAACTCGTGTAATGTCTTTTTCCCATACTAAATTTACAGACAAGAAGCAGACTAATGATCGAATCACAAATTGAAGGAAAATAATACAAATTTCGCAGGCTTATGCCCCCCCATATGGGGAGGTGCTGCCTGTGGAGGACAATGCCCATTGTTCCCCACAGCGCAACCCTTCCCTTATGGGGAGGGCATGGCTAGGGTAAAGCCCAAACCCCCATTTCCATAGAATGTTTAAAAACAAAGGCGCAGTCAATAACTGTAATATGATTCGTATATGCAAATAGGAATCGATTTCCTCAATACATATGTGGATATAAATTTATATGTCCATACAGATTTTTGTATATATTTATATTATATTATATTATATTATATATATATATATATATATATATATATATATCAAGCATTTTGACACAATTTATTCATAAATTTATCCTGAAAGAAGTAATGTTCTGAAATTGTCTATAAATTTATAAAGTATGTTGAAAAGAATGTACAGATTCCACTGAAATTTTTTTCTCAACAAACATAGAGGTTTTGCACAAACAAATCTTTGCACACACAACAAATTTTATTTCCTCTTATTTGGAACCTTAAGGCAATAAAAGAAAATTAAGAAGAAGAACCTAGAAATTTTGTTGACAGTTGAAAATGCCTCCTTGCCACTTCCACTTCTTGTTTTCTCTGAATTTTTCCTCCTGCTAGACCTTCCTCTTCTCCTTTCTTTTCTTCTTTTCTTCTGTTCTTCTATTTTCTAATCTATTGGAACTAAAAACAAAAACAAGAAACTATCCGGAAGCCATGAAAGTGGATTTGCAAAGCAATTCCCGAAAACATCAAGAAAGGTTAGTTTTTCCATTACCCCTCTTTCCTTTTTAAAGTTTTCTTTTTTTTTTCTTTATTACCAAACCTAATCTTGAAAATAATAGATTTTAAAATAAGAATAATATTTAATTTAATTGCATATAAATCCCCTTTTTGGAAAATATTTACCCAATAATTAAATAAATATCTTCTAACTATTAGTTAACTTATTAACTCAAAAATTAACACAAGTTAAAAGAAAAATAGAATACTTACTCAGATTTTTATCATGCATAGGCATTTAAATCAAAATCTATAATTAATTATAATTATAATTTAATTCTTTTACTTTATTATGCTTATATTTCACCATTTCTTTAATTCGAATAATCATTATTTATTTTACGAACAATAAAAAAACAATCAAGTCAAAAATATCATTCCTCAATGCAATCTATATGAATCTAAGTGTCTTGTGTGTGATCGAGAGAACATCCTGCTTTATCCTGTCAAGAAGCTAACCTTCTCTCCTTAATCACACCCTTGGTCTTCGACCTCCTGCATCTCAAGTGCACTCAAGCACACAACAGTAAACTGAATTAGTATCCCGTAAAAATATAAATCAAAACAATAGAATACATTAATTCATATATTTCCATTCTATTTTGCTTCATCTTCAAAGTAAAACATATTCAATACTATTCAACTTTTCATAATTTAAGTAAAAACTTTCTTATATCACCACACCGAAACACCATAATATTCATTATTACTCTACCACACACATCCAATCATATAACAAATCCACACAAAACCAAAAGCAACCTGCATCAAGGTTTGAGATGTAACATGTAGAGCTACAATTTGATATTTTCATTTTTATTTTCCCTCCGTTTTACGTGCTTCCTGGAACATCTGTCATGATCACTCAGCATATCTTACAGACTTGTGAATGAATGCATCGTAGAGCTGGGCTGAATCATAAGAGATCCCCCAGAAATGGATTTTGTAAATCCCATCATCTGATAGGTCTAATTCAAGGGCACCCCTAGGCTACAGGGGCATAGAAACTGCAAGTTTGACTGCCTCTGTGATATGTAAATTCTTCGTACCTTCTGCTTTTTCCTTCATTTGTCAGAGTTCTGCAAATCTGATGGACTCACTTGATAGCTTGCTAGAAAGCTGACAAAATTTCGGAGAGAATGAATATATTTGCAACCAGAAATAACTGAATTTGTGCCTCCAAATTGAAGGGCACCCTTGGCCTACAGAGGCGCATATTTACTCTGGAAGTGATGATTTCTTCGTTTCGTGCTTCGTGAACACTGTGACGTTTGCTGAGTTGACTACGTTGTAACATTTCTACTGCTACGCGAGTGCATGACTATATTTTACCATTTTTATGTGTATGGACACTGCAAAGTTGATTTGCACGTTGATTACGCAAGCGTCTCTCACGTAGCAAGGCGTAGTGTTTCCAGACTTAGAATATTTTTGCACTTTTCGTCATTTGAAAATCCCCTCCGTCATGAAGCATATTTTTTAGCATCTTTCTTCACAAAATCTTTTTCTTTGAATTTCAGGCTTAGATTTCAAAACCTAGTACTGGCCAACTGCCATTTACAATCTTAGAGGTCCTAACTTTTCTCCTGAAAAAGTGAAAACTACCCACCAGCCTTAAACTGAGTTTTAACTGAAACTGACTTCACCACTGTGATTGTGATGTGAAATGAGCCAAACAAAATTAATTTTAGCCAATTTTGACAAGTTTCAATTTTTTGGGTTTTTTTTTTTCAAATTTTGCCAAGTATCTTTCTAACATCAAACTGACTAAAATCTCATACTTGATTTGCCCAAAAACTAAGTTTTGACGACACTTTTACAAGATTTATGCCATTTGAAGCAAAATGCCTTAATGAAGCAAAACATTTGGTTTGGGTACAACAAACAGCAAGGCAATTTATTTCTTCATTTCTATCCTATACAATTCTAAATGAGAATAAAATAATTTCTTGCACAGGTTTGTAAAAATCAGACTATATTTTCACTCTTTCAACTTATATGTTTCAATATATTTAAATATTTTTATATCTTTTCAAATATGAAACTCTAATTTAACTATCAAAATTTAAAGAGAAAAATAAAGTATAAAAGCATGCCTGAACTGTTACTTTACTTTTGCACTTCTAAGTTCTAAATGCTTAGCGCCTCCAAGTATCCACAATTGGCCACCGTCAAGATCTATATTCTTCTTTTCAAAACAAAACATAGCTAACAACTATCTATTATTCCAATACCAAGTTCCTCATGAACTTCCTTCAATATTCAATACTAATAGCACGATATGTAATCTCCAGGTTTGAACTATGAAGAACTGCCTTCAATATTCAATACTAACAATGATATGTAATCTCCAGGTTCGAACTACGAAGAACTGCCTTCAATATGGTGTATTTTCTCTGCAATAAAATTCACTATTTTTCATTGACCAGTGCGCATTCCTCTCTTTCTCGTAGCTATGAATGATAATAATAAGAATGCCTTCAATAATAATCTACTATCTTCTCTATAGCCCTTGACCCTTACCCATAACTTCCACCATAATAACTTTTAAACTGAATTTTAATGATCAGTCTGCACTATGCCTCATCACAGGCTTTCATAGCATTTTTCTATGGCGGGAATCTAGCCTACGTTGGAGGCTTTTCCCTCACATAGGAGTTGGAATATTTTGAACTATTTACTTGCCATTTCTTGCATTAATTTGCATGATTAACTGTCTCCTAAATTTCATGACTCTTTTCATAGGCCGTAGGAATTTATGCCAACAAAAATAACATATATATTATATATCTATCTATCTACCTATATATATACATTTTTTTTCTTAATTATATATATCATTGCATATTTTGTGTGTATATATATGTGTATTTATATTTATATATTATATATATTTTTAAAATGTACTTAGATATTAATCAAATAAACTTTATATATAAATCGATAAATCAAAAAGGTGAAGATGATACAACATAACACCTTTTTTTATTGAAAAAGACTAGGCCAAGGACCCGACAAGATTTAACCTAACCTTACGGCTTGACCATACTTAGCCAAAACACAAAATAAACTCAACGACAAAACTAGGGTTACTTACCTGAACTGGATACATAAACCTATGTGAGTGTGTGTGTTCAACTCATTTGGCATTAACCCATTTGTTTACCCATGTCTATACTCCCCTCTTCAGTGATACTCTTCCTCTCCCTTTGAGAGGGTAAGAATTTGATCCTGCATTTAAGTTAGAAAACCAATAACGTAGTTAGTTCGTTATTAGTCACGACATCATAATCTTGATTAAATAATAATTAAAATTAAAACATATTGCATTACATTATAATTTCATCAAAATTTCAAATGGCATATACTCATTCACAAATTTTAAAAACATGTTTTAACGCGTAAGTTAAAAGTAATTTGCAAATCAAAATTTGGGGTGTAACACATTCATATACTTTTGATGCAACATGATAGGTCATAAAATTGCAAGTTATACTTAAAATAGCTCGCTAGAATTAAGGAAGATCAACCTTAAAAAATGGATCAAGAAGTTAGGCTCTCTAGATGTGGATTTCATTTGGTGTAATTAGGGTAAGTTCGTGGAACCCCAAAAGGGGACAAGGTCAGAACCTATGACTTTAGTAGATATCCCAATCTCTATGGAGCCACCCCTTTCTCAAAACTCTCCCACAAAATATTTCTTTGAATTAATCAACTTTCTAAGTGAGAGGGTGATTGCTTTGATACAGGAGGCACTTTCCCTTTTATGGAAGAAATTAGTAATGAGGTTTGAGATTTCATTGACCATGATGAAGTGGTTATCTCTCTAAGGAAGTGATCCATTTCCCAAACCACAAGTGGCATATCAAAACCAAACATTAACATTCCAGGGAAGAAGAAAGTATGAAAAAATGAAGTAGTGAAACTAAAGATAAAAGGCTAGGATACTATGCCAATATTGGCATGGTGTGATGGTTTAAAGGTGGCGTTGTTGTTCTTGCCACCAAGGTTCAAACCCCATTGGGGTGGTATTGTTGAGTGGTTGTATTGGGGATGAGGTCCCCTGTGTGACCTCACCGGTTCATAGCTTCGATAAAAAGCGTTTACCTCTTGAATAATAGAAAAAAAAGGTCAGGATACTATTGATGATGGAACTCAATGGACCATGTATGCCCTTCTTACTAGGAGTAGGAAGAAGATCTTAGCCAAACAGATTTGATGGCTTGTGCCTATTTTTTGGGGGGGTTATTGGTAACATATAGTTTATATTCCCTTTGTAATTCTTCCAAACTCATTCTCTTGAGCCTTATGTTTGTTATCCTAGCTCCCTTTTGGGTTCTTTGAAAGTTGTCATTTTCTTCTAAGTCAGTTTATTATCTTTTGTGCTCCTCATTCATGGGTTTGAAGTTGTTATCTTTAATTTCATTTATTTTATATCGAGAGTGGGACTTAACCCCTCAATGTACTTGTAAAAAAATGAATATAGGTCCATTATGAAAAACAGTGACCTATATTCAAGACACTAGGATAAATAACACAAATTCTTAAAAAAATATAAAAAAACACACCCACTCCATATAGATGTCATTGTTTCAATATTTTTTATTTATTTTGATATATATGCTAAGAAAAATGTATTATAGAATAAAATAGATTTGAAATGTTTGGTAGTATTCATTTAAATATTTAAAAATAATAAATATTTCATAAAATAGGGGCCAGGATGTTTGCTTGTGGCCCAAGAGTTGTGCTGGAATAAAAATATACTTCCAAAAGCTGATGCCTTTGCCTGGACTACATTACATAACAAGATTCTAATAGGAGATAGATTAATGAAGCTTGGCTTCTTAGGCCCATTTCGATTCCCAATGTGTAATGCTCATGAAGAAATGATTGACCACCTGTTCATCAATTGTGAAATGGCCCAAACATGTTGGTCCAAGTTTAGAAGTATGTTGGGTTGGAAAGGTCCATTCACTAATAGTCTGCATGAGATGTCCACCTCTTAGCCTATCATGCACCACAGATCTATGTCGGATGGCATCTGTTTGGCTGCACCGACAATGATCATCTGACACGTTTGGAAGGAGGGAAATGCAAGAATCTTTAAAAAAATCTATCACAACAGGTGCAACTCTATCAAACAAGATTGAAATTGGAATTTGTGAGCACCAGAACACAAAGGTAACCAATAGACGATGCAAATATTTTACTTCATGGGTGAACAAATTACAAAATTTTGGAAACACCTTATCCCACCCCAAGGAGTTTGTGTAAAAATATAAGAGAAACTGAAGTTCTGTCAAATGGATTTTCCCCTCATCTGGAAGACTGAAATTGAATTTTGATGGAACCTCCAGGGGCAACCCGGGTGCATTCAGTGTTGGGTATATATAATCAGAGATTGTCTACGAAATCTTATATGGGAAAGCTCCATCAAACTTCCAGAGGGAACAAATAACAACACCAAATTCTCAGCATTACTGGATGGTCTCAAAAAGTGCAGAGAACTTAATTTTGATCGCATTAACATAGAGGCTAACTCTGCAATAGTCATCAAGGCGATTGTATCCAACTTAGCACCAAGCTGGAAACTGAAAATGTGGATAAACGGTGTGTGGGGCATGCTTGAAAGGCTCTCAAATTACTCCCTAATGCATGTATACAGGGAAGAAAACACGACATCAAGCATTCATTCAAAAATGGAAATTGAACAAAATGTTACATCCATTACATCTTGAATATGGACTGCAAGGACGATTTGGGGACATCTATGGTCTGAAGTTGATTGCAAAATATAACATTCAGATATAACTGACAGATCAAAATGATAAAAGAATCAGACTTTTCCAGATGAAAGGTATGAATGAACATACAACAACATCCTCTTGTGATCTGTCGAATCTCGATAAGCATGGTAGTCGACCTTCAAGGCTAGAGAATAGCTTTAAAGCCATCGACTTACTGTATAGGGTTTGTGTTGTGTAAACAAAAACATAAAACCCAAAAAATCAATAATAATTGCAGCATAAGTTATATGCAAAGACATAAGATAATTAAATGGAATCACAGAATAATACAGGACACAAATTTACGTGGTAAAACCTTGACAATATGCCAAGGAAACATCCACAGGCAAAGTATCAGTATTCTTATTGCTTAGAGAAATTGATTACAACTTTCACACAACTGCTGCTCTTCAATTACAATTCATTAAAATCAATGATATTTAGCCTTCAAAGCAGCAAGATATAAATACTATCTTCAACCTGTGTTGCACATAGAAAAATTCAGCTTTTGTTTTTATTGTTTTGTTTTATTGATTTTAAATCTTTATCTTTTGTTTTAAATCTTTATAGATTTTCCAAAAGGATTCCAAAGATAAGACCTTGCTTTATTTCCCTTATCTCTCCAAAAGATAAAATTTGTTTTCTTTCTAATTTTGTTGTCATAATCTAACAATCTCCACCTTGACAACAATTTACCTGCTACTTGCCCATGCCCATTCATCACTTTTTCTGCAAGCCAAGAGAAGTCATTTAACTCCACTTCAACTTCTCTAACTTTACTGGTTTTGTCAACATGTCTACACAATTTTCTATTGTTTGAACTTTCTCAAGAGCTACTCCACCTCCATCAATAACCTGTCTTACAAAATGATATTTAATCGCAATATGCTTAGTCCTATTGTGATAAGCTGGATTTTTAGTTAGATGTATAACACTTTGACTATCACAAAATGCAATAACCCTGTCCTGCACTTTTCCAAACTCACCCAAAAGACCCTTCAACCATATTGCCTCTTTGCAAGCATGCGAGACAGCCATATACTCTACCTCAATAGTGGATAAATCAACTGTTTCTTGAAGCTTTGACATCCAACAAATAGGTCCTCCTGCAAGAGTAAAGACATAACTTGATGTAGATCTCCCTTTGTCCAAATCACCTGCAAAATATGAATCAACATAACCACAAACTGAACCACTACTACCATCAAAGGTGATACAATAATCACTTGTGCCTCTAAGATATTAAATTTAGTGATCGGATTAAATGTACAGAAAATTAATTCAAAAATAAACACAAGACACAATAGATACCCTAGGAAAACCCTCCTCTTGAGGGAGAAAAACCCAGCACTAATATATCTCTTGTATATTAATTCTTGAAGAGAAACACTTGTACAAATGAGGCCAATAAGAGGGGCCAAAATAATGCACCAACAGATGATGCAATCACAAATCTTATCACATATAATCTGCTAACACAGAACTGAAGTCTTTATCAAAATTGCACTGCACATATAATGAACTCACACTGCTCCTATAATGAATTCACACTTGAGACAAGTGATAATGGAATGAACTGAATTCTAAATGGATAATGAATGAATGGAACTCAATGAATATAAATACATGTGTGGAGAAGAGACGCACCTCTTCATGAAACTCCAAGTCGGCCTCCAACAATAATAACTGATGTCTAGAGAAGGATCGCATCCAATAAGGAATGGGTCGACATAAATAAGAACTCGTGCCATTCAGATGAAGCGCACCTCTTCACAATGTCAGCTTTAATAAATAGACAACACCTCTAAATACTCGTGCCTCTTCAAGAATAGAAGTCTCTATAAATTAAATAGCTTTAAGCTATTATTTAATTTACTCAATCAAAAAATAGATAGGCTGGAAGGAATCGCAAGATGCTGCATTTATCATCAACACTCCCTCTCAGCTAGGGAGAGTACTTCCAGCTACGCAAGACATGTCACCTCAATGTGATGTCTACCACATTGGATACAACCAAATGTGAAAAGAAGAATATCACCTCATTGTGATATTAGATATCACCTCAAAATGATATCAACCATAATGGCTACAACCATTCTATGGTGTGTACAAGTGTTCATCACTTGCGTGATGTTGTCACCTCAACATGACTTTCACCATGGCTCTCCCAGAGGGTGAAACACAAGTACAAGATGTGTCATGGAGTCACACACATGAAATCCACCATGACTCTCTCAGAGGGTGGAAACAAGGGCTTTCATCTCAAATCTCAAAGAGAAATGCATTAACAAGGGATTTCACCTCGAACTTCTCTTCGCAGAGAAGAACTCATTAAACAAGGGATTTTACCTTGAACTTCTCTCGCAGAGAAGAACTCATTAACAGGCTCACTGATACTGAGATTTTTTCTCAGTTAAGGCTGAATTCTCCACAATACTAGGCTTATCTTGAAAGTACACAAACTTGATTCTGGAGAGAGGCTTGGTGAGAATGTCTGTCGTTTGCTCATCAGTGCTGATATACCTCAACTGTATAGCCTTCCATAGTACCATATCTCTAATATAGTGGTACTTGATCTCAACATGCTTGGTTCTGTCATGAAACACAGGATTGACATAAAACTTCACGCAACTCTGGTTATCACAATGAATGATAGTAGGCTCCATTAATTGTCCAAATAATCTTGCAAGGAGCTTAAAAGCCACACTGCTTCCCGAGCTGCCATACAAGCTGCAATATACTCTGCCTCTACTGTACTCAATGCTACAGATGACTGCTTCCTGCTACACCAGGATATCATAGCAGAACCCAAACTGAAGCAACAACCAGAGGTGCTCTTCCGATCTGTGACACACCCTACCTAATCAGAATCAGTATAGCCATGCAACTCTAAGTCTGCATCTAAAGAGTATCTCAATCCATATCCAACTGTGCCACACAAGTATCTCAGGATATGTTTAGCTGCAACGAGATGTATCTATCTCAATTCACACATGAATTGACTAAGTGCACTCACAGCATAACAGATATCTAGTCTAGTGTTAACTAGATACATCAAGGACCCAATCAGCTGTCTGTACATAGTAGGATCAACCAAGTCTGAACTAGCTGCAACCTCCTTCAATTTATGTAGGTTGGTCTCCATGGGTGTAGACATGGATTTGCAATCCATCATACCAAACCTCTTAAGTATATCAATGGTTTACTTCCCTTAACTTAGAATCATCTCATCTGGTTTCTGCCAGACTTCTAAGCCAAGGAAGTAATGCATGAGCCCAAGGTCCTTCATCTCAAATTCAGAAGCCAACTCCTTCTTACATTCGAGAATCAGGTGATCTTCTCCAATAAGAATCAAATCATCAACATATAAGACCAAAATTAATGCTTCACCATTAATTACCTTGAAGTATAGGTTTGAATCAACATCATTCTTCAAGAAACCCAAACTTGACAGGTAACGATCAATCCTTTCATACCATGCACGAGGAGCCTGCTTAAGACCATACAGGGCCTTCTTCAGTTTGCAAACATGAGACTCCTTCCCATGAACCTCAAATCCATCAGGTTGCTCAATATAAACTTCTTCCTCAATCACACCATTCAGAAACACTATCTTCACATCCATCTGATGAATCTTCCATCCTCTAGATGCAGCAATAGCAATGATGGTTTTGATTGAAGTATAGCGAGCAACAAGAGCAAATGTTTCTTCGTAATCAACTCCCTCTTTCTGTGAAAACCCATGAGCCATGAATATTTCCTTGTACTTCTCAATGCTCCCATCTGCAACATGCTTGATTTTGAAGAGCCATTTCGAAGATACCATAGATTTGCCCCCGGGTCTAGGAACAATGTCCCAAACATCATTCTTGAGAATTGATTGGTACTCCTCTGCCATAGCATCTCTCCAAACCTGTCAGAACCCTGGTGGTTCTCAAATTAAAACCCTAATTGATTTTTGTTTGTTTTTGCAAATTTTTGTTTTTTTGTATTTTTGAAGGTTTTCAGAGGAATATCAAAAGTTGCGATTTTACTAAATAATGCTTGGAAAATTCAAATAAAATTCTAGAACATCATATACGCTAATATTTTGCTCAATAACAGTAGGCGCATCATTTATTGTTGATTCCAGAGCATATACAATAATAAATACGGAGATCTGAAAGAGATACAATAAATTTATTGAAGAAAACCTGGTTTCTCTTTAATGGCGGCTGCTGTAATTAATGATGGTACGGCCAGAATGATTGAAGGAATCTTCAGGCTCGAAAAACAATGCAAGATCTCTAGAAATGCCCAAGCAAAACCCAATGCCTAGAACTGAGAGCCAGAATCTGAAAGCCGGAAGAGAATCTCTGAAGAAATAAAAGTACGGCCTACAGGTACAGAAATGTACGGCCTGTCTACAGCAGCAACAAGAATGGTACGAACTCCAAGGAAAAGATGCCAGATCATTGAATAGATTCCTCTGTTGAAGTCGCCTCAAAAAGAAGATGATTTCTCTGCTAATCTCTGAATAAATAACTCAATAAACCCAAACTGTGATCTCTGGATGAAATCACCGAGTGCAAGCTTCAACTGGTATTTCACAGCCTCAGTCTGCCTGATCTCTGAAGAGTTTTCGTTCTCCAGAAACGTTCATCTGCCAGAAACCCTAGGGTTTGCAAACTCCAATGCTCAGAGCAATAAAGACAAAATTGAATAATAATCAAGATAGTTCGATTTTGTCTTGAGAAGGAATATATATGCCTTGAAGAAATTCGACCCAACTCACTTTTAAAATAATCATTTAAATTAAATGATTTAATTTGCCTTTGATACTTAGGAGAAAATATTAATTATTGGCGTCCCCTTTTTTAATGAATATAAAATACTCATTAAGTCACATTTAATAATTTATTATAAAGTATAATAAATACTTTATAATTAAGCCAAATAATTAAATATTTAAATATTTCAATAAAGTGACTTTATTATAAAGTCAAAATATTAAATATTTAATAATCCATTAAATACTCCTTATTTCTCTGTCTGACATCAAACTGCTGAACTGGGTCGATTCTGAGCTGAATGGCTGAACAGGTGCCCTGCCCGAAATAGCAGCTTCCGCTTGACCTAACTTTCTAAAAATAGAAAGTTCCTGAAAATGCTCACTAGAAGATTAAGGCCCAACCTGACACAACTGCAAAACTGGAGCTACCAAACACTAAGCAACTGCCTCCGATGATCCTCTACACCTGTCAGCCTACGAGGATCGAAATAATAGGCTCACTCCCCGACAAATAGTGTCAGCTAAAACGGGGACATGACAGTCCGCCCTCCCTGAAATTGCTTGTCCTCAAGCAATCTCTACAAATACAGCTGCACTGCACCACCTGGATCCCAAGGATAGTACCGGACAATGTTCCTGCTGGCCACAACTGACTCCTGTAACTCCCACAACTGATCAGCAAGAATAAAATACCATTCCCTATTAACCTCAGTGCAGTCCGGCATAGGATCAAGAAACTCAGAAGGAGGCAAGTCAAACTGCAAGCAACACTTACCCCCTAAAACTGCACGGGATATACTATCATCCAACATATTAAGCACGTGCATACCAAAACTGTGCACATGAAACAAATTGTGTACATGCGGATCAATCATGAAGCCATATGCACTCTGCACCATATACACACTGTGATACTCCTCTGTGAGCTGAGTCTGAAATCCCGGTGCACTAGTAGGATCCCAAACGCTATCAACATTACTCTGCTCAAGACTAGGATCAGGTGAGTGACCCATATCAAACTCAAAGAGTGGATTGTCGTATGAAGATATAACATTCATCTCAAACAATGGATTGGTCACAAATGGAACCAAACCACTAGGCCGATCCCAAACGACTGCCTCAGAACCCCCGGGGTACTGAGCATAACCATGCCTGGTCTGCACAAAATCCTCCTCTACCTTCTCGCTCTTCCCACTAACGAGAGAGATAGAACGAAGGCGGCCATCTGTAATCCCCCTCAACACATATTTCTTGCCCTGTACCTCAAATCTCATCTCCATTTTAGGCAAGTTGAGGGTGAACACACTGATGTCCTGAAGCCATCTCATACCCAATACTAAATCCATCCCACCCAGGTTAACTACATAGAAGTCTGCCTGCAACTCATAATCATTCAGCATGAGAGTGAGATTACAAATCTGTCGAGTGCAAGTGAGTGTATACCCATCTGCCACCCGAACTCTGAATCCATCGAAATCCTCTGTCTAGAGTCTACATCTATTGACGAAGCTCTCATCGATGAAATTGTGTGTGGCTCCAGTGTCGAGCATAGCAATACATCACTGTCCCTCCACTAATCCCCTAAACCTGAATGAGTCATCCCGTACACTAGCAGATAACACCAACGGGGATAAGTTGGCATCGGGCCCAAACTCCATAGAGGCATTCCCGGGCTCTGCATGTTCTGAAACAACCTGCTGGTCTGAATCATCAGACTCGTCATCATCATAGTAAACCCACATGGCGCAGTTGGCTCTGCCCTTCAGTCTCAAAGGACAATCATGCTCCTTGCTGTAGGGTGCTTTGCACCAATAACAAAGTTGTTTCTTCCTGCATTCCTCCCGAGTTGCATCATCAATTCTTGCAACTGGTTTCCTTTTTGGTTCTGCGACTGGTGTATGACTCTCCTCAACAGGCAAGTTATTTGTCTTAGGCTGAAATTGTTTTTTCGGAGCAGCAAGCTCCATACTCCTTGCCTTCCGCATCGCCTCCTGAAGAGTAGGAGGGTCAAAAGCCTTAACCCACCCTCTCATGGGTTCTGTCAAACCCTCTACGAAGAGTATGATGAGTCTTCATTTTGAAATCCCTGTCACCATGACTGCCACTCTCTGAAACTCACCAATGTATGAATCCAAACTGCCTGTCTGTCTGAGCTGAGCCAACTCTCTGAAATATAGTTCCGGATCCTTCTTATCAAATCTCTCTATCAGTCTGCTGGTGAACTCCTGATAGGTATTGACCGCATGATGGCCTAGCGTGTACATGCCATGGTGCCACCAATCATGTGCTACTCCGTCAAGATGTAAAGTAGCAAATTTAATTGCCTCATCCTCCTGCATAGGCCTAAGTGACAAGTAATTGTCCAATTTCTGGACCCAAGACCTCGCTGATGTCTTTTCAGATCCATCAAAATATGGCAATGTAATCTTGCTCACCGCATACTGCAAATCCCTATTCACCTGTGGCTGCGGCTGCTGATGCTGTGGGGGTCTGCGGTCAAATCTACCTCCTCCTCTGGGTTTATAGACATCGATAAACTCATGAAATGTAAGCGCCTGCCGGATCTCAGGCGCTAGTGACATGTACTCACCATGAAATCTCGTCAAGTCTGCCACTGACATGCCATTCTGTGGCTAAAACTCCTGATGTTGTACCGATGCTCTGCCCCTGGAGTCTGTGGTGGAGTCTCTCTAGGTAAGAAAGTAGGCTGGCCTGGCCTACGCTCCTGGTAGATCGGTGATGGCTGTCTAGGTACGGATGCCAATGGCTGATCCACTAGTGCATCCTCGTCTGTCCAATCTGAATGTAGTGTGGCTGTGTGGGCGTACACTGTCTAATGGTACCCATCAACTGAGACATCATATCCATCATATTATCGTGCCTCAGTCTAAACTCCTCATCGGTGATATCACCCTCTGCATGCACCTTCCCTGGATCCCTGCGAGTCTCTGAGGAAGTCTCACGTTCTGCCATTAGGGTTGCAACACTATTCTCACTACCGTCAGAACTGGATCTGTGAATACCAAGCACCCCTGACACTGTCTGACCTTCTGGGATAGGTGGACCTGTCCAATCCTCGTCTTTGCCTGTCCCTACGCCTCTAATATACTGAATAGGATCTCGGCTCATGAAAAAGCAACCAAAAAGCACACTGAATACTGAAAAAGCAATGAAAAAGCACAGGATGGCAGGATAATTGTGCTCTGATACCACTGTCAGAACCCTGGTGGTTCTCAAATTGAAACCCTAATTGATTTTTGTTTGTTTTTGCAAATTTTTGTTTTTTTGTATTTTTGAAGGTTTTCAGAGGAATATCAAAAGTTGTGATTTTACTAAATAATGCTTGGAAAATTCAAATAAAATTCTAGAACATCATATACGCTAATATTTTGCTCAATAACAGTAGGCGCATCATTTATTGTTGATTCCAGAGCATATACAATAATAAATACGGAGATCTGAAAGAGATACAATAAATTTATTGAAGAAAACCTGGTTTCTCTTTAATGGCGGCTGCTGTAATTAATGATGGTATAGCCAGAATGATTGAAGGAATCTTCAGGCTCGAAAAACAATGCAAGATCTCTAGAAATGCCCAAGCAAAACCCAACGCCTAGAACTGAGAGCCATAATCTGAAAGCCGGAAGAGAATCTCTGAAGAAATAAAAGTACGGCCTACAGGTACAGAAATGTACGGCCTGTCTACAACAGCAACAAGAATGGTACGGACTCCAAGGAAAAGATGCCAGATCACTGAATAGATTCCTCTGTTGAAGTCGCCTCAAAAAGAAGATGATTTTCTCTGCTAATCTCTGAATAAATAACTCAATAAACCCAAACTGTGATCTCTGGATGAAATCACCGAGTGCAAGCTTCAACTGGTATTTCACAGCCTCAGTCTGCCTGATCTCTGAAGAGTTTTCGTTCTCCAGAAACGTTCGTCTGCCAGAAACCCTAGGGTTTGCAAACTCCAATGCTCAGAGCAATAAAGACAAAATTGAATAATAATCAAGATAGTTCGATTTTGTCTTGAGAAGGAATATATATGCCTTGAAGAAATTCGACCCAACTCACTTTTAAAATAATCATTTAAATTAAATGATTTAATTTGCCTTTGATACTTAGGAGAAAATATTAATTATTGGCGTCCCCTTTTTTAATGAATATAAAATACTCATTAAGTCACATTTAATAATTTATTATAAAGTATAATAAATACTTTATAATTAAGCCAAATAATTAAATATTTAAATATTTCAATAAAGTGACTTTATTATAAAGTCAAAATATTAAATATTTAATAATCCATTAAATACTCCTTATTTCTCCGTATGAACATCAAACTGGGGGTCGATTAATAATGAACCGGTGCCTTGCAAAATAGCGACAGCGACCTAACTTTCTAAAAATAGAAAGTTCAAAATGCTCCTGGAAGATTCTGCGAAGGCCCAACCTACACAACTGCAAAACTGGAGCTACCAAACACTGAGCAACTGCCTCCGATGATCCTCTGCACCTATCTGTCAGCCTACGAGGATCGAAATAATAGGCTCACTCCCCGACAAACAGTGTCAGCTAAAACGGGGACATGACAAAACCTGTTGACTAGATGCTTCCTCAACACAGGTAGGCTCAGATTCAATAATCTGACTCATTAAGGCAACATAACTGGAGAACTTATGTGGCCTTTTACTTTCCCTGAATGTGCCTCTAGGAGCTGCAAAACTTTCAGCCTCTTGCATAGTACGCCTGCCCATAGAGCTCTTTTTCTCCCAATTACAATGTTGGTAGGCCCATCAGTAGGTTCTAAGGGTTCAATAGGATCAATATCTTCTTTCACTTCTGAAGTCTCCCTCTGAATCTCAGGAGTATGGTCAACTTCCATATCCTGAGGAAACTCTTCATTATCGATCTCCATATGAGTGCCCCTGGATCTCCTGAATGCAACATCTTCCTCGAATGTGACATCCCTACTGATCTCGATCAACTTCTGCCCTGGAATGTATATCTTGTAGGCTTTTGATGTCTCGTTGTAGCCCACAAAGATTCCCTTCTTTCCATAAGGCTCCAACTTTGTTCTCTTTTCCTTTGGAACATGAATATATACAAGGCATCCAAAGATCCTCAAATGACTAACCTCAGGTTTCTTCCCTATAAAGGCTTCTTTTGGAGTCATATTCTCCAAGATCTTGTGAGGACTTCTATTCTAAACATATACATCAGTCCTAGAAGCTTCTGCCCATAAGAAGGTTTGCAAATCTTAGTCATGGATCATGGCTTTTGCTGCTTCCACGATCGTCATGTTCTTTCTTTCTGCAATACCATTCTGTTGAGGATTATAGGGGACACAAAACTCCCTCTTAATCCCTGCATCAATACAAAAAACCCTAAAGCTACCAGAGGTGTATTCTCCACCATTATCTACTCTGAGGACCTTGATTCTTTTACCAGAAAGATTCTCTACCAAGGCTTTGAACTCCTTAAACCTTCCTAACACTTCCTCAGACTCTTTAGTTTTCAAAAAATAAATCCAAGTCTTTCTAGAGTGGTCATCAATAAACAAAACATGATACAAAAATCCACTCGAAGACAGAACAGACATAGGTCCACATAAATCAAAATGAATAAGGTCTAAAATACACTTAGATCTATTTTCTCTACTATGGAAAGGAGCTTTTGTATTCTTACCCAATGCACAACCCTTGCAAGTTCCTTCATGCTTCTGATTGAACTTAGGAAGACCCGTAACCATCTTCTCCATGATAGGTAAGGCTCGGAAGTGAAGATGAGCCAATCTTCGATGCCAAAGATCACATAAACTTGAAGAATCATGAACTAATACCTGTAGTGGACGCGTACAAAGTCTGTAGAGACTTTCATGTCTAACTCCAATTACTTGAGCATCTTTGAAATTGGATTTCTCCATCCACACAAGTACTTTTCCTTTAGAGAAGGCAACTTGATATCCTTTATCTTCTAGAGCTGAAATTGAAATGAGATTGTGCTGGATTCTTGGAACATAAAGAACATTGCTCAACTGAAGTGTGATGTCGGAATCCAAATGAAGAGTAGAAGTCCCAATCCCTTTCACGGAGTAGCTTGCATCATCTCCAATAATGACTTGTTCGGAAGACTCCTTCTCCACCAAGCTTGATAAGTGCTCCTTAAAACCTGTGATGTGTTGAGAAGCTCCACTGTCGATCAACCAAGTGTTGGTGTTTGAAGGTACATTGCTTGACAATGCTGAGTAGAATAAATATTCACATGTATCCTTCTGTGGAGAGGCATCGTCAACATCTGCAACGGTGGCTTGTTGCTTAGGTCTAGTTGGACAATGCTTAGCAAAGTGGTCGAACTTATCACACCTAAAGCATTGGATCTTGGACAAGTCTCTCTTTTTCTTGGAAGGGGGAGCACCATCATTTCCCTTATCTCAATTCCTCTTGAAGAATCCTTTCTTTCCATCTTTTCCTTTCTTCTTCAAAGTTTGGGAGGTGAGAACATGAATATCTTCATTAGATGAACTTTGACCAACGCCTCTAGCCACCAATCTTGACTCCTCTTGAATGCAATCAGCCCTCAAGCGATCAAACTTAGGAAGTTTTGATCTTGCACTGATTCCTTGAATGTAGGACTCCCATGATAATGGAAGACCATTGAGAGCAAGCATTGTCAAATCTTTATCATCGACTACATGATCAATTGTAGAGAGCTGATCTCTCAGTTCCAAAATCCTCATGAAATACGCAATCACTATTTCTCCTTTCACCATCTTCACATGGTATAGTTGTTGCTTCAATGCAAGTGCTCGACTTGTGTTGTTGATTTTGTACATCTCCTCCAATGTTTTTAACATATCCCTTGTCATCTTCAACTTGGAGACAATCGAAACAATATGGTCTTTGATGGAATCAACCAACAACTTCTTCGCCTTGATGTCTTGCTTCCTCCATTGCAACTTCTCTTCTTCCTCTTCTGGTTCGGGAACTTTGGTTTCCACAAACTCAGCCAAATCATTCTCTTCCAATGTGAGCATGATTCTGAACCTCCATGATGTATAGTTGGATGCTCCCTCAAGTCTATCCTCAATCTTCAAATCGTTCACCATCTTGACTAAGATAGAGATAGACAAATAAATATCAAGAAGAGAATAGAGTATTGATGTAAGGACAAATCTGATCATGGTCTTCTCAAACCCGCTCTGATACCATGTTAAATTTAGTGATCAGATTAAATGCACAGAAAATTAATTCAAAAATCAACACAAGACACAACAGATACCCTGGGAAAACCCTCCTCTTGAGGGAGAAAAACCCAACACTAATATATCTCTTGTATATTAATTCTTGAAGAGAAACACTTGTACAAATGAGGCCAATAAGAGGGGCTAAAATAATGCACCAATAGATGATGCAATCACAAATCTTATCACATATAATTTGGTAACACAGAACTGAAGTCTTTATCAAAATCGCACTGAACATATGATGAACTCGTACTACTCCTATAATGAATTCGTAATTGAGACAAGTGATAATGGAATGAACTGAATGTTGAATGGATAATGAATGAATGAAACTCAATGAATATAAATACATGTGTGGAGAAGAGACACACCTCTTCATGAAACTCCAAGTCAGCCTCCAACAATAATAACTGATGTCTAGAGAAGGATCGCATCCAATAAGGAATGGGTCGGCACACATAAGAACTCGTGCCATTCAGATGAAGCACACCTCTTCACAATGTCGGCTTTAATAAATAGATAGCACCTCTAAATACTCGTGCCTCTTCAAGAATATAAGTCTCTATAAATTAAATAGCTTTAAGCTATTATTTAATTTACTCAATCAAAAAATAGATAGGCTGGAAGGAATCTCACGATGTTGCATTTATCATCAACATAAGATACCGAAGCACCCATTTTACTCCTGGCCAATTTTCTTTACCTGGATTTTCCATGTATCTACTGACAATGTGCCAAATACATGTGAAATATCTAGTCTTGTACATACCATCAAATACATTAAACTTCGTACCACATTAGCATACGGTACACGAGACATATAATCCTTTTCTTCTTTATTACTGAGACATAAACTTGAAGAAAGCTTAAAATGAGAAGCTAAAGGGATATTTACTGGTTTCACATTCTTCATACCAAATCTTATGAGGATCTTCTCCACATATTTTTGCTGTGATAACCAAAGCTTACCATGTTCCTTGTCTCTGTGTATTTCCATGTTCAAATTTTTTTTTGCTGCTCCTAGATCCTTCATATCAAAATTTCTAGCCATCTGAGCCTTTAACCCATTGATCTCAAGTATGATTTTTCTTGCTACAAGAATATCATCAACATATAATACCAAGATAATGAATAAACTATTTTTCAAACTTTTGAAGTAAATACAATGGTCATACTCACTCCTTGTAAAATTTTGGCTCACCATGAAGGTATCAAACTTCTTGTACCATTTCCTGGGAGACTCCTCCAGGCCATACAATGACTTCTTGAGTTTGCAAACAAATTTCCTATTGCAATCTTGAACAAACCCTTTTGGTTGTTCCATATATGTCTCCTCATCCATATCTCCATGTAGAAACACTGTTTTAACATCTAGCTCCAATAGATTTTCAACTTCTACTATGTTTGATTTTATGAGAGAAGATGTATCAAATACATCTTTGATAATGATGATTTTGTGAGTAGAAGGATCCCATAATCTATATCCCTTAATTCCATCACCATAACCAACAAATATATACTTCTTAGATTTGGGGTCTAATTTAAAACACCCCAAAACACTTGAATGAATATAATCTAGAATAACCTTACTCGCATGACTCCTTGCTTTAAACTTCTATCTAGATTGCTTCCCATAAACACAATGCTTGCAAAAATTCAAATTCAAAGATTTTAAATTTGGAAGTAACTTACGGTTTAATAGTACCTTCAATCCTTTCTCACTCATATGACCCAATCGCTGATGCCATAAACAAGTAGATTCATTTTCTTCCTCAAATACCGCTGCTGCTTTATTTATTACTGTACTCCCTTCAAGCTTGTAAAGGTTTCTAACATTTGTAGCCTTCATGACCACCAAAATACCCTTGGAAAATTTCATTGATCCACCTTGACTTGTAGATTTACAACCTCCAGAATCCAAAACTCCCAAAGAAATTATATTCTTTTTAAGTTTAGGCACATGTCTTATGCTAAAGTCCTCACAATACCATCAAACATTTTAATCTTAATGCTCCCAATCCCAACATCCTTATAAGAAACATTATTTCCTATAAGAACAACACCACCATCAATAGCTTGGTAAGACAAAAACCAACTCTTATGTGGACACATGTGATTAGAAGCACCAAAATCGAATAACCATTCCTCATGATACTACAAGGACTTACAAATAGATAAAAATTCATCAACCATACCTGAACTCGTCTCAACCAAATTTGTTTCCTTTTTGGAGTCATCATTGTCTTCTTTCATCTCCCAACAATCTTTCTTGAGATGCCCTAATTTATTGCAATACCAACATTTTCCCCTACTATTTTCACCTTTTGACTTAGATTTGGATGTACCTCTCAAATCTTCCCCTTTTTCCATAGATTGACCTCTGATCACCATTGCTTTTGATGTGGGGGTTTCTATGTTATATTTCCTCTGCACCTCTTCAGACAACAAGGCTCCCATAATAGAATCAAATTCAAGGGTGTCAGTTGTGCTAAAGCTAATAGAAATGACTAAGTGATTCCAAGAATCAGGCAATGGACACAATAGAGTAACTACCTTGTCTTCATCTTCAACTTTTACACCCATACTAGCTAATTGGCATATAAGAGTATTGAAAATATTTAAATGATCAACAATTTTTATACCTTCATTCGCAAACTATACAGTTCCCTCTTCAAGTAGATTCAATTTTTCAAGGATTTTGTCATATAAAGACTCTCCATTTCACTCCATAAGCCTGCAACCGTATCCTCTCCAACAATATTGAAAAGAACGTCATCTACTAAACACAACTGAATTATGCTCAGAGCTCTTGTATCAAGATCCTCCCAATCTTCATTAGTCATATTTGTAGGTTTCTTTGACTTTCCAACCAACGCTTTGTGCAATCCTTGTTGCACTAACAAATCATGCATCTTGAGCTTCCACAACTCAAAATTATTCTTCTCATTGAATTTCTCCACCTCAAACCATGCATTCACAACCTTTGCCATCTGATGCTACAAAAAAAACACCAAATCCTAACACAGATGCTGCAAAATAATTGCTCTGATACCACTTGTTGAGTAAACGGAAACGTAAAACCCAGAAAACCAATAATAATTGCAACACAAGTTATATGCAAATAAATATAGAAGATAATTAAATGGAATCATAGAATAACAGAGAAGAAACATATTTACATGGTAAAACCTTGACAATATGCCAAGGAAACATTCATGGGGAAAAGTATCAGTATTCTTATTGCTCAGAAAAATTGATTACAAATTTCACACAACTGCTGCTCTTCAATTACAATTCATTACAATAAGTGATTTAGCCTTCAAGACAACAAGATATAAATAATATCTTCAACCAGTGTTGCACATAGAAAAATCTAGTTTTTGCTTTTATTGCTTTGTTTTGTTTTGTTTTTATTGATTTTAAATCTTTATCTTTTGTTTTAAATCTTTATATTTTCCTAAAGGATTCTAAAAATAAGACTTTGCTTTATTTCCCTTATCTCTCCAAAAGATAAAATCTACTTTCTTTCTAATTTTGTTGTCATAATCTAATAGTTTCATCACAATACTAGATTGTGAATGCGATTGTGATCAAAGATCGATTATGGATAAAATCAAAGGCATCTTACAGATCAAAGGCAATGTTGGAAAAGAAGTGGTAAGACTCATCATTGGGAAGCAATTTTTGGAAAGAGCCCACACTCATAATGCAAAACTCTTGGCACTCTTCACATACAATATTGCATGAACATCAGGAAAACATGAGTGGGTTGCGAGAGGTATTAGAAGACTAGTCAATCGGACTTATCATGACTCTACACTAGCTGCCCTGTGTTGTCTCAAAGGGAATCCATCAGTTGGGCTTGTTGGTGAAGCAATATGCATCGCTACAACTTTAAAGAGTGACCAATTCTTTGAAGCCATAACCTTAATGTGTGATGTCCTCTCAACGAACAACATGTCAACATATACGTATTACATTAGTTTTCATCAAAATCTCTTGACTTCAACCCAGATTAAGGGATCTCAAGAACTCATTGAAGGTATCTGGACTTTGATTTTCACTCTTTTAGTTTTCATCAAGATCTCTTGACTCCAACCCAGATTGAGGGATCTCAAGAACTCATTGAAGGTATCTAGACTTTGATTTTCACTATTTGTGGCTAGGACACCATTGCAATCCTTTTGGTTTTAATAAAATGGGAGCTATCCCCACTCCTAGAGTTTGCAAAAACAAAAATAAATATCCATGTCTTAGATATTGGAGTTAATGACATAATTCTTATAAATTATGATTTTTTTTGTTTATAATGAAATTTATGCATTATAGAATAATGTCACTTAATAAAAAATAATAGAACAAGCAAAAATTGATTAAAAAATAAAAATAAAAGAAGATAGAAATAATTATTTAAGTTTTTCCAAAAATTATAGTTTGAATCTACATAGAAAAATCCACAACTTATTAGTTTACATAATCTTTAAATTCTTGACTTTTGATTCCTATAATTGGCATAAATTGGAATATGTTAATTATGAGCATCCCACTTAAGACAAAAAGTGGGACACACTATTGTGGAATCACCCTCCTAGCACACAAATTTGAACCTTGATTTTTTAAATTGAAATTTCTTAAAATAAGCCCATATTTCCATCCCTTAATAGTCATTATGAGCCAACTAAAGTGTGAATTATTTAAAATTATATTCCAAGATCTGGTGTGTTTAAGGGGTAACCCTAATCATTTGAATGAATCTAGAATTATCATGTGATAAACCATATAAGAACATCATAGTAGAATCGTAGTGTATCATAATTAATCACCATCCTCAATAAATTGCATGCTTTCTTGTCTTGGATTAGTTATAAGAGAAAATATTTCTTAATGGAAAGTGTCTGCAAGGCTCTAGAAATTTGTTGTAGGTGTGTGAAGAAGTCTTGTAATTGTAGAAAGCTATGACATAGAGGCACAAGTGTTACCAAAGAAGGCTTTATTTCAAAGGGGTAGAGTTTATTTTAAACTGAAGAGAATAGGTTGCAGTTTTATTAACCTTCTTCATTACATTCAAATATATAAATGCAAAAATTTGGAAAAATATTACAACTACAGATCTTTACATTCATGTACATGCACGTAATAGAGAAAGATTTGAAACTTTTCAAAAGAGTAATCTTTATTGAATGAATAAATGTTCATTATCTCATACAAGCCATGAGATTAACTTGCTTATTCAAAACAAAATATGAACAATATATGCAAGAATAAGTAAAGAGGAGAAATGAATATGTATGTAAAGAGCGTAACCAGCCATTGCCTGGAATGACTGGTTTTCATGCATCTTTTGCCTTGTTGTTGTCCCGAGCTTCATCTGTCTCTTCTAGCTCTTTCCGCTCCTAATCCTACATATGACATTAGCGATGGTGTTAGAGTATACTCTAAGCAATGACTGATAACAGACATTACATACATATCCACCCTATTCATGCATACATTGAACATAAGTATACATATTTTCTAACTGGTTTGCTTCATGTTCAGTTATAGGTGCAATCATGTTCATATCAAATGAGTGGTGGAAATGTGGCTCCCACAAGGGTTGAGCCCAACTCATTATATAAGTACAACTTTCTGATCATGTGTAAAGATTTACAGTATTGCAAAAAACAAGAACTAAATCTATCTCATTTCTTGGTAATCCAATCAAAAAGGGGTTTATCATTCAGAACAGTGAATTGGTAAATTCACTGGTTTAAGTAGTAAGCCACTGCTTAATGGGGACACATAGAAACAACAAAGATCACATAAAGAAACACTTACCAGATTTATGAATAAATAGCACTCATTGATCACCTTCAGGTGATAGTGTTCTTGGAGCATGGTTGAGCAAGTGGACTATTAGACATAAGTGTTGCTGAGTTATGAACAATCAAGGAAAAACTTATATATAGCTTCTATGGCCAAGTAACAATAAGTATCAATCACCTGGAATGAGAAGGTCTTAAATATTAGAGTGCATTTACATGTTGCAAGAGAATGGAACAGGAAAGCTCTAATAATTATCTGGCAATTCTAGTATCATTTGGTGTGACAAAATGTTTTGTGCCTATGAAGAGGTAAGTCAATTTCAGACCATACAGTATTAGAATGAAGGTGATGTCAATTCCTGAGAGACAATAATTTTTTTTTGAAGCTATCAACAATGAATACAATAAGGGAAAATTACTAAGTTGTTGTCCTTGTACAAACATCTTCATCATGCCCTTCAGGGAGTATCAAGCACGACAAACAAATAATAAGTTCTATGTCAAAAATAAAGGAATACATAGTAAATCAAATCCTCTACATGATATTATCCATTATGATGAGCAAGCATCCTTGTAGGAATATTTTATGGCAGTCCTTATCAATTGGCAAAAATCTTTTTAGGATTATAATATGTTGCATGTACCAACCAAGTCAGAAAAATCAAAGGAGGTAGTTTTTGTTTTAGGTGCTACTACAGAATTAAATATGGCAAAATGAAGTTGCCCAATTCACAAATGCCCATGTCACGAAGTCAGTAATGAGTAACAGAATGATGCATGTAGCATGTATGGTTGTACCAAAAAGTACAGAGAAAATAAATGTTGAGCATAATGCACGGAAAATGTAAAGAACAATAACCCTAAATGACAGTCATAAATACAAGCTGTCACAGTCTGTAATGATCATAAGATTGGATTGTTATGGTGTTTCCAAGTGAGGTGCTCGAGGGTTTAGGCTCAACAATGATGCAGAAGACAGTAGTAAAGATGTGTAGAGTTGTGGATTGTGGCCGCACTATGCAATGTCATCAATCCCTTTCTGCAAACCATTTTCTTCACAGAGACGCATCTTCTTGTGGAACAGTTGACTGGGATGGATCTTGTTTTTTTAAAACCCAATTTTCTTCTTGAGAAGAAGTTGAATCTTTGATGAGAAAAAGAGGAAAATCAGAGCCTCTAATGAATGCACAAGAATATAATGCCAAGGTATCTATGAATAGAGAGATGGAGTCACAAAGTTTTCTACAGAAAATGAACAAAGTGTGAAGCCATGACTTGGGAATTTTATTTAAATCTTTAGATTTTTACTTGAATCCAAAAGGTTGAACTATGAAAAAGGAAAAAAGGATACCCATTAAAGCCATCAAGCTTTATTAGAAATTTTTATGTTACTTACAAAACAAAAAAATCAAAGCATTTTCATTTTTTTAAAGAATAATAGAAGCAAATGAAGGCCGAACTTTGCAGTTTGATATAGGGAAAACCCTTGTGGGTTTCATACCATAAATCTAAAGAATAGGAAAATGAGTTTACATGGCGCTTATTAAATATTTAAAAGCTCGAATAATCAACAGAGAAAATACCCAGTAGGGTTGCGACCTTGTTTTTTTGGTATGAATCATAAATGAAGAAAAGCAACAAAATACTTGCTTACCTAGTTGACTGCCCTTTTATTCTCCAAGATCTCAGCCTGAAGTTGTTTTCACAAAAGTCTGAATGAGGTATCTATGGCAGCCAGATTAAAGAAAAGAAATAGAAATAAAATGAGAGAAGAAATTTGTAGAAGTCGTGGCTAGAGTGCCATTATGAGCAAAAGAATTGATAAAAGTTTCTCATATTTTTTCTTCTAAGACTCACCTTCCAATGTTGTTGATGGGGGAATTAATAGAATCTACAGATTTTTGTATAAGAATTTCCTTTTGAAATAGAAATGGTGTGTTCTTCTGTTGAGAGTTCCTCAAACCCTCATGGCGGTGGCGTAGCTTCTCTAAGAAGCTTCTAGCAAATGAACAAATGATCTTCATTTTTCCTTTGTGTTTTGATTTAGGGTTGGACCCTAAAGCATCGATGGAAACTTCCTTGGCCTTTTTTTTTTTTAACCTAAGTTTTTCAAAATATAGGTGGAACAATTGAATCGTGGCTTAACACTTGTGACTTTATGTCTTGTTTGATGTATATAAGTCTTTTAGACTTATTTCTGGTTCTTTTATTTTTGCATTAAGGTTTTGATGTAAAGCATTTTGCTAAGTAATATATTATAAATTACTTAGTAAAAAATGCTATTTAAGAAAGATGCAAAGATAATACCTAAAGGAATGTAATAAACATGGAGTTATCAACGTATGACCAAGTCATAAAGAGATATGCTTGTATTGATGGAATGCCACAAACAAGGGGAAGTTGAGTTTTGTTTGTAAACATGTGGAGAGGAGATAGGATGATTCATTAATTCATTGAAGGAATATAGGCATTTTTGGAGCATTTTTAGGGTAATTATGGTTGGAAAAAGTCTTGCATGACTTTTTCATCCAACATGGGCTATTTTTGAGTGGATTGGAAGGCTAGATTTTTGGCCTTATTGTTGCATCCGACCCAAGGTTTTTCTAGAACCTTTTTTGTTGGAGCTTGGCTACTTAGCCACTTGGATAACTCATTATTGAGTTAGTTCTGATTATGCATTTTGGAGAGTTAGTGATTTTTCAACAATCCTTTCTCAACTGATGTATGCTTTGTAACTCATTTGGAATATGGAATACATAAATGGCCTGTGAAGCCAGTGTTAGTTTTCATACTAGTTTCATTCTTCTTTTAGATTATGCAGGTTCTGAACTGTGCTTATTAAGTTTGCATTTGATTTTTTAAAGCTGCGAAATTCATCTTTCCTCCTTAAAAAAATATATGCAGATTAAGCCTTTTCATAAAGTGTTTATGCATAAGCTCACAAAATTTATTTTGTGTAGATGTAATAACTATCATCAGTTTTCTAGTGTATGTCAATCTTTTTTGTTTCATGATTCCTGTCAGTTAGGTGTATCACCATAGGGAATATCATTTACTAGTTTTAGCTTTATCATTTTTTTCAGTCATCCTTCTCTCTTTTCCTTCAAAGACAATAGTTTAGATGATATTACCAGCATAGGAAGTCGGCCTTTTCCGGAGGTTTGGTCTTATTTAAGTCTCATACTTTTTAAGATCATTCTCATGTTACACTGGATTGTTGAATTTCACATTCAACAAGGTGCAAAATCCAAGTGATAACAATTTTGGCATGCCCAGTGGGACAGGTTCCTCACCATTTTGTTGGTTTGGTATGCAACCAGCAAGTTTCAGACTTTACATAAGTCATTTTTGCATACTTGGCAACTTCATAAAGAGAAAGAACTTCATAATTAGTGTTGTTACAGCTTATGAGAATAGTTTAGACAAGGAGCAACTCAGTTCCTTTTGAATATTTACAGCTTTCCCCACCAAGGAGAAAAGGCAGGGCAACAAAAAGGCCAGGGACAACATTTGTCTATTCTAGAAGAACTAAATCTACTCCTCCACCTACAAGATCTCATATTGTTGTCTCATTTTTTGTTTCACCTAGAGTGCAAGTAAATCCACCTCTTGCTATATAGATGGCAAGGAATCAACCATTTGTTGCTTTTGATGGAGGCAGTCCCTTAAATTTGGCGCAACACAATGATATACTAGTAGCTGCCTTAAAGAACTTACCAATCTTCCCTGGGGAGGATCAAACTACCCCTATTGAGCACATAAGGGATGTAGCCTCGTTATGTGGAGTACATCACATAATTCATGAAGATGTAGTTGTAAGACTGCTTGCTGCATCTTTCGAAGGAAAGGCTTTCTAGTGGTATCAGGGTTTACCAGTTAACTCTATTGCAACATGGGATGATTTTGGTGACAAACTGCACAAGCAATTTCAAGATAAATCTGATCATTTGTCTCCGGTGGAGCAGTTGACAACTATAAAAAGAGCTCCTCAAGAGCAAATGATAGATTTTAACTTTCAATTCCAAAGGACCTGGTTTAGAATTCCTGTAATAGTGAGGCCATCCCCTGAGTATGCCTTCTTATACTTTCTAAAAGCCTTGAATAGTGAAATAGCGGTCATGACATAATCAATGGGTGGCGTATCTTCACCAGGTGCATATGAAGTGGTAATCAGGGCAGAAAGTTGTTTGATTCAGGCAGGAAAAATTACCCCTAGGCCACTAATGCCTATTTTTCCAGATATACAGCCTAATATGCCATTGCAGATACCTCCTTTTACACCTCTACCAGCTATACCAACGCTGCCAGATGTTGTTAAACAAGAAAGTGTTGTTTCAAGCATGTCACAGGAGTTACAAGAGATCAAAAGTTTGTTGCAGACTTTTGGTAACAAGTTGGTGAACTTGGAAAAGCAATAGTCTTATACCAGGTCTTATCAGCAGCAAAATCAGGCCTCAAGTCATCCTTTTCAAGGTCAACAACAACAATTCCAGGGCAATAAACAGTAGTACCAAGGTAACTACCAAGACCCAAGACAAAATATTGCTACAAGACCTTTTCAAGACTATAATCTAACTCCAATTAGTGTTGTCAAAGAGCTTGTTCCTGTTCAAAACAATTTGGCTGTGGATTATGAATGGTGTTATCCATGTAACCAACCACATAATCAAGCTACGTGCTCTAATGGCGTGATCAACCAAGTTCTTATGGTGCAAAATGTTGTAGGTGCACAATATTTTCCTAAGGGTACTTACAACAGCAAGATCAACCTGCAAATGATTCAACTCTCTTGAATTGGCAGGGAGAGGAATTCTATGGGGTGAACCAGGATGACACATCTATTGCTGCTAATACTAGAGCCAGGAAGAGGGATTTTGAGGTAGAGCAGGCAACAAATAAAGATAAGGGAGTTGTTGGTCCATCAAATCAGCAAGTACCACGCATTTTACAACGAGGTCATGACACTCATAAAGAGCAGCCTTTACATGCTTCATCTGCAAGTCAAGTGCAACCTGATCATGTTGTTGTAAGAACACAACCAAAGGTAAATATTTCTGCACCTTTCAACATTGTTGAAAGCATGAAAAAATTGAATGTTTCAATTTCAATGTGGGATTCTTTAGCTATCCCTGGTCAAATGGATTTGTTACAGTCAGCCTTATCAAATCCAGTCGGTTTGAATGTTTCAAATGAAGCCTCTGTAAGCCAAACAAGGTCAGTTTTAACCAATGCACCTCTAGATAGTACTTCACAACAAAGTAATGGTGTCAAGCTTCCTCCTTTCTATGTTTCCTTAATAGTGGGGAATAAATTGGTGCACAACTACATGGTTGATAGTGGGGCTAGCAGCTCGGTAATGCCAAAACAGATTGTAGACCAGCTAGGACTGCAATACCAGCCATTAGAAAAGGGAGTACTTCAATTAGATGGGACAGTGGTAAACATTGTAGGTGTTATAAAAAATATGAGTCTTACATTACATGCCTGTCCTAATTTTTCAATGCCGCAAAATGTGTTTGTTATAGACTTGCCTCCATTTTTTGTGTTATGCCTGTCTAGAGACTTTACAACTAAAATTGGAGGGTATTTATCTTCAGATTGGTCCCATATGCTTTTTAGGACCAGGTATGGTACTAAAGTAACTATAACTTTTGAGTCTCTTGCCAAAGATCACATTGAGCCTTATGTGCCATCTGCTGTTAATGTTAATTCTGTTGTTTTAGAGGATACTGAACTTGCTTCAACAAGAGCTACAAGCTGAAAGTGTACCTGAGGTACTCCTAAATGAATGGGCAGCTAAGAACGTGATTGATAATTCAAACGAACTCATTCAGGATGTTGGTCTGGGCAATTACGTGTTGCATGAAGCTGGGACAGAAATGCCAAATCTTGAAAGGAGTACA
This sequence comes from Sequoia sempervirens, assembly GCA_007258455.2. Classification (NCBI taxonomy): domain Eukaryota; kingdom Viridiplantae; phylum Streptophyta; class Pinopsida; order Cupressales; family Cupressaceae; genus Sequoia; species Sequoia sempervirens. The sequence goes on along the minus strand of VDFB02047230.1, from coordinate 329,080,807 downwards.
GAAAGTCAATTTGAGCAGCATAATGACCTGTGGGAGATGCATTTTGATGGTTCTAGAAGCAAAAATGGAGCTGGAGGGGGTGCAATGCTTGTATCTCCGCAAGGTGATAAGTATTATTTTGCATTATGTTTTGCTTTTGCGTGCTCTAACAACACTGTTGAGTATGAAGGCCTTGTTCAAGGTCTTGAGTGGGCAAGGAAGAGAGGAATAAGTTGTCTAAAAGTTTATGGGGATAGCAAGCTAATTGTCAATCAAATAAGAGGCCTGAATGTTGCTAAAAATGATGCATTGAAGTCTTATAGAAATAGAGTGTGGAGTATGATTGAGGAATTTGATGCCTTTAATTTAGTATCTATTCTAAGGAGCCAGAACAAACATGCTGATAGGCTTACAACCATTGGAGCACAGTTTGATATTCCAAGTAACATTAGAAAAGAGAAAGTACAACAGTATGTGAAGGTTGTAGTTAGGCCATCAATTCCTGATAACAACATTCACTGGCAGGTTTTTGACAGTGACAAACAAGTTCTTTCTTTTTTGCTTGAAGAAGATCAATTCTCTATGGTGAATCAAGGAAAACTCAAGCAAAAATATGATGATCAAATCATACAGCTGAAGAAAAATAAGTTACCCAAAGGTCTTGTTACCTTGGAGTCAATTTTCAATATTGATGATCAGCTTAAAAAGGGTAAAGCTGGTTTGTAGATCAAAGAAGAATATTACGAAGAACTGGATATTTTCAAAGGTAAACTCCTTAAGATAGGAAAAATTTGTTCACATGAAGATAAACAATCTTTTGTTTCTTTATGCCAAGAATTTCATGATGTGTTTGCTTGGGAATACTCATATTTGAAAGGTTTTGATCCCCATATTGCCCAGCACACGATTGAGTTAGAACCTAATGCTAGGCCAATAAGGCAGAAACAAAGGCTCTTGAATCCCAAGCTTGAGCCCTTAATGATTAAAGAGCTGACCAAACTAGTTGAGGGGGGTATCATCTTTCCTATTAAACACACTTCATGGGTTTCTAACCTTGTGCCGGTTAGGAAGAAAAATGGTGAAATAAGACTCTGTGTATACTTTAGGGATCTTAACCGAGCATCTTTGAAAGATCACTACCCACTACCTTCCATGGAGCAAATCCTGCAAGTAGTTGCTGGTTCTGAAATATTTTCCTTATTAGATGGTTTTTCGGGTTATAACCAAGTGCTGGTTAAAGAAGAGGATCAATTTAAAACTGCTTTTACAACTCAGTGGGGCACCATGGCATACCAAAGGATGCCATTTGGTTTGTCTAACGCTGGTGCCACATTTCAGAGGGCCATGGATATGGAGTTTCAAAGTTTGATTAATAAGACTATGTTGATTTATTTAGATGGCATTACAGTGTATTCTAAGAATGTTGATGAACATTTGTCACACCTTAAGCAAGTTTTTGAAAAATGCAAAGAGTTTGATATTTCTCTCAATCCAAAAAAGAGTAATTTTGCTATTCATGAAGGTAAATTATTAGGACACATAGTTTCAAAGCAAGGAATTACTATTGACCCTGAGAGAGTCAAAGCCATACTTGAACTTCCATTACCTAATCACAAGAAGGGTTTGCAGAGCTTTGTGGGCTTAATCAACTTTTTGAGAAGGTTCATACCTGATGTCGCAAACCTGTTACAACCTTTGATAGCTATGCTAAAGAATGCAGTTTTCAGTTGGATAAAAGATGCCAAGAATAGTTTTGAGACAATTAAGGAGGCCTTAGCAGCAGTTCCTATGCTGTTAAATCCCAATTTCTCTAAGGATTTTATTCTGTATGCTTATGGTAGCATCAGTAATATTTCTGCAATGTTGGTGCAAAAAAATAAAGAAAATTTAGAGCAGCCAGTAGCCTTTTTCAGTCAAGGTTTGGCTGATTATGAACATAAATATTCCTTTGTAGAGAATCATGTCCTTGCTGTCATAAGAAGCTTGAAAAAGTTCAAGCCTTTAATCTCTAACAATAAAATTCATGTTATGGTTGCACACCCAAGTGTCAAGGAATTTTTGTTGAACAAAGATCTGAATGAGAAAAGAGCAGGGTGGATCACTAAAGTTATGGAATATGATGTAGATATCAAGATTACCAAACTGGTTAGAGGTAAAGGTCTTTGTGAACAGCTTGCTACAAGGTCAAGCAATGAAAATGAATTAGAAAAGGATGTTGTTTTAGCTAATACAAATGAGCCTCAGAATGCTCAAGATGATGTGCATGTGATAACAACCAGTTGGGTTCAAGATATGACCCATTTTTTACAAACTGGTGAGTGTACACCAAGCTTAGACAGATCCAAATGAAGATACTTTAGATTGCAGTCCATTCCATATGTGCTGGTAAATAATGTTCTTTTCAAAAAAGATCTAAATGGTGTTCTATTAAGATGTATTCACAGTGATCAGATTGAAAAGGTACTTTGTGAGTTTCATGATGGAGCTGCAGGAGGTCACTTTGCTCCAAGAACTATTGCATGGAAGATAATGAGAGTTGGCTATTACTGGCCCAACTTATTTAAAGATGCATATGCATGGTCAAAGAAATGTGTGAAGTGTGCTATTTTTGTAGGAAAAGAAAAGCTGCCTGCTATGCCTCTACATCCAATTCAGGTAGAGCAACCCTTCATGAGATGGGGCATTGATTTTATCAAGCCAATTAATCCACCTTCCAGTGCTGGTCACAAGTGGGTACTTACAACCACTGACTATTTTACATGGTGGACAGAGGCGGTTGCATTAAAAGAAGCAAATGAATCTTCTATATTGAATTTCTATGATGACATAGTAACCAAGTTTGGAGTTCCTAACTCTATCATATCTGATAATGCTCTTGCATTTGTCAGTTTAAGAGTAACTGATTGGGCTATTAAACATGGCATTCATTTGAATACATCCTCAAATTATTACCCTTAGGGTAATGGTTTAGCTGAAAGCACAAATAAGAATCTCATCAGGATTGTTAAAAGAACCATGGAGGATAATCAAAGGGCCTAGCATATAAATTTGAAGTATGCACTTTGGGTAGACAGAGTGACCCCTAAGAGGTCTATTGGTAATTCATTATACATATTATTTTATGGCAAAGAGGCAAGATTGCCTTTGTCTGTAGAGCTTCCAGCTCTTGACATTGTACATCAATTGGAGATGTTTGAAGAACAAGACCCAATGTCCGTACGATATGCAGAGCTCATGAAGCTCGAAGAAACAAGAGTCAAAGCAATGAAAACTTTGGAGTATCATCAACTCCAAACAAAGAAAATGTTTGATAAGAAAACTGCAGCCAAATTTTTCAGGGAAGGTGATATTGTTCTCAAGTGGGATGTGCTGAAAAGTGGACCAAGCAAGAATACAAAATTTGATCATTTCTGGGCAGGCCCATTTATCATCACTGAATGCAAGGAGCATAACACATTCTAGCTTTCAAACATGGATGGAGAAATCCTACCAATCCCAATTAATGGGATTCACCTCAAACGTTGTTTTGAGGTATGATTTTCATTGTACATATTAGATTAGGTTTATTCTTTCAATAATCCCTAAGTGTTGTTCTAGCACAGTTTGGTAGTTCTGTTACGTATTTCCTGTTTTCAATAAATCTCTGAGTAACCTGATCTGTTCTAATGACACACAAGTGAGTTATAATCATATACAAAACTGTTCTAGGTTTGTTTATGACTTTTCCCTAATGACTCCATGCCCAATGGATAAGTCTAGGCAACTGATCTTTAAGTTTAGCAGGCAAACATGCAACAAAGGTCGGCATAAATATTACCCATTTTTCACTCTTAGGTTCAAAGGGGTAGAGTTTATTTTAAACCGAAGAGAATAGGGTGCAGTTTTATTAACCTTCTTCATTAAATTCAAATATATAAATGCAAAAATCTGGAAAAATATTACAACTACAGATCTTTACATTCATGTACATGCACGTAATAGAGAAAGATTTGAAACTTTTTAGAAGAGTAATCTTTATTGAATGAATAAATTTTCATTATCTCATACAAGCCATGAGATTAACTTGCTTATTCAAAACATAATATGAACAATATATGCAAGAATAAGTAAAGAGGAGAAATGAATATGTATGTAAAGAGGTTAACCGACCATTGCCTGGAATGACTGGTTTTCATGCATCTTTTTCCTTGTTGCTGTCCTGAGCTTCATCCGTCTCTTCTAGCTCTTTCCGCTCCTAATCTTGCATATGACATTAGTGATGGTGTTATAGTATACTCTAAGCAATGACTGATAATGAACATTACATACATATCCACCCTATTCATGCATACATTGAACATAAGTATACATATTTTTCTAACTAGTTTGCTTCATGTGCAGTTACAGGTGCAATCATGTTCAGATCAAATGAGTGGTGGAAATGTGGCTCCCACAAGGGTTGAGCCCAACTCATTATATAAGTACAACTTTTTGATCATGTGTAAAGATTTACAGTATTGCAGAAAATAAGAACTAAATCTCTCATTTCTTGGTAATCCAATCAAAAAGGGGTTTATCATCTAGAACAATGAATTGGTAAATTCACTGGTTTAAGTAGTAAGCCACTGCTTAATGGGGACACATAGAAACAAAAAAGATCACATAAAGAAACACTTACCGGATTTATGAATAAATAGCACTCATTGATCACCTTCAGGTGATAGTGTTCTTGGAACATGGTTGAGCAAGTGGACTATTAGACATAAGTGTTGCTGAGTTATGAACAATCAAGGAAAAACTTATATATAGCTTCTATGGCCAAGTAACAATAAGTATCAATCACCTAGAATGAGAAGGTCTTAAATATTAGAGTGCATTCACATGTTGCAAGAGAATGGAACAGGAAAGCTCTAATAATTATTTGGCAATTCTAGTATCATTTGGTGTGACAAAATGTTTTGTGCCTGTGAAGAGGTAAGTCAATTTCAGACTTGACAGTATTAGAATGAAGGTGATGTCAATTCCTGAGAGACAATAAAAAAAATTGAAGCTATCAACAGTGAATATAATAAGGGAAAATTACTAAGTTGTTTTCCTTGTACAAACATCTTCATCATGCCCTTCAGGGAGTATCAAGCACGACAAACAAATAATAAGTTCTCTGTCAAAAATAAAGGAATACATAGTAAATCAAATCCTCTGCACGATATTATCCATTATGATGAGCAAGCATCCTTGTAGGAATATTTTATGGCAGTCCTTATCAATTGGTAGAAATCTTTTTAGTATTATAATATGTTGCCTGTACCAACCAAGTTAGCAAAATCAAAGGATATAGTTTTTGTTTTAGGTGCTGCTACAGAATTAAATATGGAAAAATGAAGTTGCCCAATTCACAGATGCCCATGTCATGAAGTCAGTAATGAGTAACAGAATGATGCCTGTAGCATGTATGGTTGTATGGGAAAGTACAGAGAAAAGCAATGTTGAGCATAATGCACAGAAAATGTCAAGAACAATAACCCTAAATGACAGTCATAAAGACAACAAGCTGTGGCAGTCTGTAATGATCATAAGATTGGATTGTTATGGTGTTTCCAAGTGAGGTGCTCCAGGGTTTAGGCTCAACAGTGATGCAAAAGACAGTAGTAAAGATGTGTAGAGTTGTGGATTGTGGCCGTACTGTGCAATGTCATCAATCCCTTTCTGCAAACCATTTTCTTCATAGAGATGCATCTTCTTGTGGAACAGTTGGCAGATGGATCTTGTTTTTAAAAAAAAAAAAAAACCCAGTTTTCTTCTTGAGAAGAAGTTGAATCTTTGATGAGAAAAAGAGGAAAATCAGAGCCTCTAATGAATGCACAAGAATATAATGCCAAGGTATCTATGAATAGAGAGATGGAGTCACAAAGTTTTCTACGGAAAATGAACAAGGTGTGAAGCCACGACTTGGGAATTTTATTTAAATCTTCAAATTTTTACTTGAATCCAGAAGGTTGAACTATGAAAAATGCAGAAAGGATACCCATTAAAGCCATCAAGCTTTATCAGAATTTTTTTTGTTACTTACAAAACAAAAAAATGAAAGCATTTTCTTTTTTTTTAGAATAATTCAGGGAAATGAAGGCCAAACTTTGCAGTTTGATATAGGGAAAACCCTTGTGGGTTTCATACCAGAAATATAAAGAATAGGAAAATGAGTTTACATGGCGGCTATTAAGTATTTAAAAGCTCGAATAATCAACAGAGAAAATACCCAGTAGGCCCGCGACCTTGTTTTTTTGGTATGAATCATAAATGAAGAAAAGCAGCAAAATACTTGCTTACCCAGTTGACTGCCCTTTTATTCTCCAAGATCTCAGCCTGAAGTTGTTTTCACAAAATTTTGAATGAGGTATCTATGGCAGCCATATTAAAGAAAAGAAACATAAATAAAATGAGAGAAGAAATTTGTAGAAGCCATGGCTAGAGTGCCATTATGAGCAGAAAAATTGATAAAAGTTTCTCATATTTTTTCTTCTAAGACTCACCTTCTAGTGTTGTTGATGGGGGAATTAATAGAATCTACAGATTTCTATATAAGAATTTTCTTTTGAAACAGAAATGGCGTGTTCTTCTATTGAGAGTTCCTCAAACCCTCATGGCGGCGGCGTAGCTTCTCCAAGAAGCTTCTAGCAAATGAAAAAATGATCTTCATTTTTCCTTTCTGTTTTGATTTAGGGTTGGACCCTAAAGCATCGATGGAAACTTCCTTGGCCTTTTTTTTTTTACCTAAGTTTTTTAAAATATAGGTGGAACAATTGAATCGTGGCTTAACACTTGTGACTTTATGTCTTGTTTGAAGTATATAAGTCTTTTAGACTTATTTCTGGTTCTTTTATTTTTGCATTAAGGTTTTGATGTAAAGCATTTTGCTAAGTAATATACTATAAATTACTTAGTAAAAATTGCTATTTAAGAAAGATGCAAAGATAATACCTAAAGGAATGTAATAAACATGGAGTTATCAACATATGACCAAGTCATAAAGAGATATGCTTGTATTGATGGAATGCCACAAACAATGGGAAGTTGAGTTTTGTTTGTAAACATGTGGAGAGGAGATAGGATGATTCATTAATTCATTGAAGGAATATAGGCATTTTTGGAGCATTTTTAGGTTAATTATGGTTGGAATAAGTCTTGCATGACTTTTTCATCCAACATGGGCTATTTTTGAGTGGATTGGAAGGCTATATTTTAGGCCTTATTATTGCATCAGACCCAAGGTTTTCCTAGAACCTTTTTTGTTGGAGCTTGGCTACTTAGCCACTTGGATAACTCATTATTGAGTTAGTTCTAATTATGCATTTTGGAGAGTTAGTGATTTTTCAACAATCCTTTCTCAGCTGATGTATGCTTTGTAACTCATTTGGACAATGGAATACATAAATGGCCTTGGAAACCAGTGTTAGTTTTCATACTAATTTGATTCTTCTTTCGGATTATGCAGGTTTTGAACTGTGCTTATTAAGTTTGCATTTGATTTTTTAAAGTTGTGAAATTCATCTTTCCTCCTTAAAAAAATATATGCAGATTAAGCCTTTTCATAAAGTGTTTATGCATAAGCTCACAAAATTTATGTTGTGTAGATGTAATAACTATCATTAGTTTTCCAGTGTATGTCAATCTTTTTTGTTTCATGATTCCTGTCAGTTAGGTGTATCACCATAGGGAATATCATTTACTAGTTTTAGCTTTATCATTTTCGTCAATCAGCCTTCTCTCTTTTCCTTCAAAGACAGTAGTTTAGGTGATATTACCAACATAGGAAGCCAGCCTTTTCCGGAGGTTGGTCTTATTTAAGTCTCATACTTTTTAAGATCATTCCCATGTTACACTGGATTTTTTAATTTCACATTCAACAGGGTGCAAAATCCAAGTGATAACACTTGTCTTGGATTAGTTATTAGAGAAAATATTTCTTATTGGAAAGTGTCTGCAAGGCTCTAGAAATTTGTTGTAGGTGTGTGAAGAAGTCTTGTAATTGTAGAAAGCTATGACATAGAGGCACAAGTGTTACCAGAGAAGGCTTTATTTCTAGGATGTGTATTATGTGATTATGATAGTGCTCTTTTAGGTATGAAACAATTAGATAAAATGGCACATATTAGTGAGAGAAAACAGTGTCATAGAGGCATGCAAATTATTTGAGAGAAAGAGAGTTATGGATGGAAGTGCATGAGAGTGTCATTGGGAGTTAATTTGTTTGAGCTTTTATGGTTGTGAGTGAGTGTAAGAGCATTTTTGTCTCAAAAGTATGCGTCTTGGGGATTGTGGGTTGTGGTGTGAAAGTGAGTGAGAGAAGACGTCTTCAAGGAAGAGGATTGGAGTGTCATTGAGAAGCGTTGTGAGGTTGGTATTCATGGAGCAGAGAGAAAGGGATTCTAAGGTAAGAAGTTGGGCTACAAATGAGAGCATGTATGCATAAAGTTTTGAGATGCTATATGTCTTGAAAGAGAGAATAGATGAAATTAGTAAGGGAAGAGAAGAAGAAAAAGATATTAGAGATGGGAGATGCTAAACCCCATGATTTATCTATATTTTTTTTATTTGAAGGCATTAATGAATGTGGAGCAAGATGAGTAGAAAGTGGTTATGGAAGAAAAGGATGTGTTAGTTTTTTATTTAGTAGAATATTGACTATTAGAGGATGACAAAGAGGATACAAAATATCACATAGGTGGCACACATGAAGAGGAGAAGAATATTGAATAGATAGTGTTGTTATCTTCCCAAACATATGAAGAGGAGAATGAACTTATACTAGAAGTGTTGTAGCAACAATAACAAAAGAGAAAAAAAATGTAGAGGTGAAATTTGTGTAGACTCCTACTAGTGTTATAGTGAGTGAGAAAAGTGTGATAGTGATTTATCCTTTGAAGGAAAAGAAGATGTTGATTTAAATGGAGTAGTAGAGTGTAAAAAAAGAAAGAGAAAATGTGGAGGTAAAGTTAGAGAATATTGATACTAGTGAGGAGTTGATAGTACATGAATATGAGGAGGTACACTCAAAGATGGTACAAGGAAAATAAGTTATAGATTGAGGATATGATGTGGTTGTTAATGAGAGACAAGATATCTTCATTGAGAGTGGATAGACTGTTGGAGAAGTGATGGATGAATTATTTGATTCCATCATGAAAATTAAGTTGGGCCCTAAGAAAAAATTACAATGGAGGAGGAGGAGCTATGAAGCATTAGATTTGGCAATGGGGTATATATGTAGAAATGCATGTTGTGCAAGTACATCAATATGTGACTATTTTTTATGGAGGATGAATAGTGGTGGATTAAATTTCACATGAGGAAGAAAGGAGAGTGGCATTTGGAGGAGTTTGGGCTATGGTAGAAAGAGGTTCGTGAGAGAAATAAAAATTGATGGCCAAAAATAGTGGAGGAGGACCATATTTATCCCAACCAAATGGTGGAATAGGAAAAGGAAAACACCTTCTATTGTAGCTACTATGAATTTTGAAATTTCTAGAAGGGTGGTTCTACCACTCAGCTCTACTTTGTGAGAATTAAATTCTTATAAAATTTATTATCTAATGTGTCTAGTGTAGGAGATGCCAAGTCCACAAGCAATCTTGCATCACTCAAAATAGAATAAAGGAACATCAAGATATTTTTGGACTTGTGTGTGATTTTTTAGGAAATAGATGACATGTTTGAACAAGTCTTAATGTCTAAGAGCTTTCCACTAGTTTCAACACATTTCAAAACACTATATAGCATCTTTTGCAACAAGTTATTTTGCTTTTTCCATGGTTTATTTCACTTCTATAGAAGTTTATTTCACTTTTTTAATATTTTATTTTACTTTCTTATCCATTTGTGTGTGCTTCATCAACAAAAAATTCTAAGGCCATAATTTCTTCATATGGACTTGAAATGGGATGTTTTTATGAAATTATATCTTATTAAAAGGAACATGAATATATGGGTAGATTTAACACAAAACTTTTCACTTCTACAACATCCACAACTTCATTGAGAATGGGAATGACTTTCAAAAATAAATAAATTGAAAAGTGGTTGAAGTAAATTATGATGTTATTAACCCTAGAGGTTCAACAACTTTATCTTTTTTCTAGATCAATCTATTTTATAATTTTACTCTATATTTATGGGTTGCATGTTTTAAGAGGGAACTAGGAAAAAAGCATAATATTGTTGTAAATGACCTAATAGAAGCCAAATCAATTTTGGAAGGTGAAAGGGCGACACTTAATGGTTAGTATCTCTTATTCAATCATTCTTGAAAGAAGTTAGGGAAAGAAAAAGCCAAAAATATTGTAAAAGTATTGGGTATGCATGAAAAATGTAGGTAGGCTATTTTTGGAAAAATTATACACAAAAATGTTGAAAAATTAAAAACAAATGACTAATAAGGGAGAAAAACACTTGGTGAAAGTGAAAAGACAAATGGAATGTTGTTTTGAGACAATAAATAATTGAAAATCTATTGAGGAAGCATATATGTGAAGGGTGAAAAGGAAAAAAAAAATTGTGACTAATTTCCCAAAAAGGGATGGTCTAGGCATGTAGATTGGGGAATGAAAGAGTACATACCAAATATATGGGTGTTTTAAATGTCATGGGAAGTATGTAGAGGATAGACCAAGTATATCTAATCCATTATGGGAATAGATCAACCCATTTGTGTGTAATAATTTAGACTTAGTTTCAACTTGTTGTATGCTTGAGAGAAAAGTTCTTTTTTAATTATTAAAAATTAAAATTGTTATGGTATCTACAGGGCCTAAGTTTTTGTAAGTCTATTTGTATATTTCTAGGTAGAGTAGTATTTCATTGAATCTCCTTGCCTAGACTGCACAAACTAGTATGCAAGCAAGGATTTCTTTCCAGGAGGTGATATTAGACTCTAGAATTTTGTTGTATGTGTGTGAGGAACTATTGTAACTTCAAATATATATCAGAGGGAAGCAATGGGTGTTACAAAATAAGGATTTATTGTTAGGATGTATTTTTTGAGGTTATAATAGAGTTATTGTAGGTATGAGATTCCTATAATTATAGAGACCAATGAAAGGAAACAATGGTAGAGATAGAATTGCAAATTAATTGAGAGAACAAATAGTTGTGGTGGAAGTGTGTGAAAGTTTCATCATGAGTCAATTTGTGTGAGTCTATGTGGTTATGAATGAGTGTGAGATGATCTTTGTCTCAAAGTGTGTGTCTTGTGGATTATGGATTGTGTGAAAGTGTGTGAAGTAAGGCATCTTCAAGAAAGAGGATTGGAGTGGCACTAGGAAGGGATGCAATACTTTCATTAATAGAGTAGAGAGAAAATGGTTTTTGAGGAGAGAAGTTGGGATAGGAGTAAGACTATGTGTGTGTGTGTAGAGAGAGAGAGATGTCTTGAAGGAGTGAAGAGTTAAAACTAGTAAGAGAAGAGAAGAAGAAAATGATATAGGAGATGCTAAATCTCATGGTTTATCTAATATTATTTTGTTTGTAGGGATCAAGGAAGGTAGAGAAAGAGAAGAGGAGAAAGTGGTGATGATAGAAAAAGAGGTGTTCATTGATGATTTAGTACAAATTCAACTATTAGAGGAAGATGAGGATAATGAAAATGTCACATAGATGACACTAAGGAAGAGAAGAAGAAGGTTGAGCAACTAATGTTGTTATCTACCTAGTAATTTGAAGAGGAGTATAAGCGTTATATTAGTAATAACAAAAGGGGATACAAATATGGAGGTATAATTTATGTAGTTTGATGCTAGTGTAATAGTGATTGGGAAGAGTGTAACAATGATTTGTATTTTGAAGGATAAGAAGATGTTGTTGGAAGTTGAATAGTAAAGTGTAGAAGAAGAAAAAATGGAGGTGGAGTTGAAGAAACTTAAGACTAGTGAGGTGTTGAAATTAAAAGATGCATATGAAAAGGCATAATCTAAGATGATACAAGAAGTAGAAATTACATGTTTAGGACTTGAGATAGTTGATGATGAGAAAAGGAGATATTCATTGAGGGTGGAAAGAATAATTGATGTATACATTATTTGATTCTATCATGCAAATTGAGTTGAGACCTAAGGAATAGTTCATACTTAAGGAGGAGGGGCTATTATGTTGTATTTTGAATAAATATACATATGATGTAGAAGAGGAGTGTGGAGGTGGAAAACTAGTGGTTTATTAAATTCCACACTATGAGGAAGAATGAGGAGTAGAATTCAAAGGAGGAGGTTGGGCTAGGGTGGAAAGTGGTCTATAAGAGAAATACAAATGATGGCTAAACATGGTGGAGGAGGATGGCATTTATGAGACAAAGGAATAATTCTTCTAATGTAACTATTATAATAATGGAGCACGTTATGGTTTGTGGGTGGTTCTACCACTTATGTCTACTTTGTGAGAACCATGCTCACATAATTTCTTACCTAGTTTATACAATGTAGGAGCATCTAAAACCATGAGAAACTTTGTATCACCAAATTAAAATAAAGGAACTTGTATAGATTTTTAGTTTTGTGTGTCGATTTTTGAGAAATAAATGGCATGTTTGGATAAGTATTGAGGTCTAAGAATCTTCCATCTAGATTTAGCATCACTTTAGGACACTAGAACATCTTCTACAACAACTTATTTCACTCTAGCAATAACTTATTTTACTTCTTCAATAGTTTATTTCACTTTTTCCATAATTTATTTTACTTTTTTTGCCATAGCTATTCACTTTGTCAACAAAATTTCCTAGGACCATAAACTTCATACATACCCAAAATGAGATTCATAAATTATCAAGAGGAATGTAAATATGCGATTAGATTTAACACAACACTTTTCACTTCTACATCATTCATAACTTCATCAATAATGACAATGACTTGGGTACAAATAAATAAAAATCGCTAGTGGTTGAGGCAACTTATGATGGAATTGACCCTAGAGGGACATTTACCTTTGGGTAGATGAATTTATTTTACACTTTGAGCTTGTATTTGTGGATCACATGTTTTTGTGAGGGAAATTGGAAAAAGAACAATCTATGTTATCTATGTTTAGTGTTTTTTTTCATACACGTATAATTTTTCATGTTTAGTATTTTACTTATCTTAATTTTTCCATTTCTATATATGCTTTATCATATAATCTCTAACATTTGTACAATGACTATGCTTCTTTGATGTGGTTTACTTTGGTAATGAGTACATATGCATGGAAGAACAAATGAAGAAGATATACAATTATTGTTTGCAATCTACCCTCTTCTTCCTTCTTTGATGTAACTTGATTTTTTATTCATTTTTGTTCAATATTTTGGCTATTGAAATGAAGGATTCTACAACTTATATTTATCACTTAACAAATTAATAAAGAGAAAAAAAAAAAACAAGCAAGGAAATTTGGGAGGAATGTTTAACATAATGAATGCAGGAATGAGGGTTTGAAATAGCAAGAATTAGAAAATTAAAAAATTGTTTCAACTAATTTGATATATATATTTTTTTTAAAATTCAAGGGGTAAACGCTTTTGACCGGAGCTATGAACCGTATACAACCATTCAACAATACCACCTCAACGGGGTTTGAACCTTGGTGGCAAGAACAACAATGCCACCTATAAACCATCACACCATGCCAATACCGGCTCAACTAATTTGATATTTACTTCAAAAGAATAATAAGAATTAAAAGATTAAAAAATAAAATAAAAAATATTTAATGTAATTCTAATACCAATATTAAACTAATAAATAGATTGTAAAAAAAAAGGTAACTTAAAAATATATTACAAAATACATATTTATCAACATGAAAAATTGTTCAATTCATTTTCATAATGATTATTCAACTTCTAGGCCTATTATACTTTAAATCATAATGTAAATTTATTCTTTTACACCTAAATTTATATTCAAGCATAACACTACATCTATCATTTATCTACCTAATAACATTTGCTTATATATCATGTGATGAAATATGAGCTTTGTGGCAATAATTCAATTACCTTACATGACAAAACATGTTGAAATACACAACAAATAATTGGAAAAAAGTCTTTATTTTGCATCTTTAGGCGAACCCAACATGTAGACCATACCACTTTTATCGCATATTATAATGGATGAATAAATGGGTAGATAACGCATGTCTTTATGATCCCATGCCCTGATACTCTAGTACTTTGCAGGTTCATAGCTCTCGAAGTCTCTATTCAATGAGATCTTCGACAAAGTGTTGGTCTTTTGACACATCAGAATTGTGTTGAGACCAATTGATTGAAGTGTTGCCTTCTGGATTCCTTAACCAACTATTGCTCATCGATTTATCATCCATTCGATTTTGGGGACATTATCACCGGTACCCTGAGCGTTTCAACACTGGCATACCAAAAGTAGAATCCTACGCTACTAGGTGATTCTATTTTTTTTATTTTTTATTTTTGTGTATATAGTTGTATCTTGCTGTCACATCCTCGTTGACCTGTCAACTTTCACTTGGTCTATCTCTGCGCCTCTGTAGGTCCAATGAGATTTGATAGCACCACTTTTTCCAGATGCGAAGGCTACCCACTCCTGTTAAAAGCGTCGGTTCGTTATGAAATATTGCGAGTTGAAACAGGAGAAATTCTTATCGAGGTCATTGTTATGGTGAGTCTTTTGAGATATTTGGAAAAAGTTAAGCAGATGGAAGCTCATCGGTGGTCTAATGTTGTTTTCAAAGATGTTATAGGTGAAAGAAAGAAGACATGGATGAAGCAAAATTATAAGTGGATGAAGAAGTGACACATTCACTTGAATGTGTGTCCTAATAATAGTAAAGAAATAAAGATGTATGTGATTGAGAAATTTTGCAAGGTTATGTGGGCAAAGGTGGTTGGGAGAAAAAAAAATTATTATCTTGAAGAATTCAATCCAACATGGACCATTAGCAAAAGGCATATATAGAGGCCAATATCCCTTGGATGACAAAGATTCTTGTTGCACAGTTGAGGACTAACTCACATCATCTTCAATGTGAAAGAGGGAGATGGAAAAGGCCAAAAGAAGTGTGGAAAAAGAGAATTTGTATCTTGTGTACAATAGAGCAAGTGGAAACTAAAAAGCAATTTATCCTAGATTGCAAAGCATACAACGACATCAGAGACAACTACATAAGTGATTTAACAACTACTTTTCAAGATTTATTTGGCGTGGAATGGGCAAAGAGAATGGGAGAGCTCATTATCAAACTAAATTGTAGGAGATGAACACTTTACAATGATAAAATGGTAGGGTCTACTATTCCATAGGCTTTTTTGGCCTCGTGAACGTTAAAAGTCTTCTATTCTATTGTTTTTCCTAATCCTTCTTTATTCCTAGCGATAACATAATGGCATCAAGCAAATTCACCGCCAACAATTCATCACCATGACAAATTCATCTCGTGAAAAATTCACCACCAACAATTCATCGTGGTGAATATTTCATCGCAATGTTTGTGATTTGCGGGGTATAGCTAACAATATCATCTATATATTGCAATAGTACAATAATATAGAGATGATTGATATTGTTATATATTTGGTTTACTAGAATAAAATAAAATATATTGAAAAATGTTTTCATTTTTATTATCATAAATCAAATTTTCTAATTGTATATGTGATGAATTATCCATGACGATGAATTGCTAGTGGTGAATTTTCCACAAGATGAATTTGTCATGGTGATGAATTGTTGAGTGAATTTATTGGCAGTGAATTTTCCTAGAGCCTTATAAATATGATCCAATCACTAATACTAAAAAAAATATTATATAATTATATTTAAAGAAAACTATTATATAATTATATTTAAAAAAATTATTATATAATCATATTTAAAAAAAATTATATTCATAAAATATTATCCAATCATTAATACTTAAAAGTATTATACAATTAAATTTAAAAATACTTTTATATTCATCAAATTTTTAATTCTAATATATATAATTTATTGCATTATATAAGTAAGATAGATGTTAAAATTGCTTATATTCACCACATGCTTTTCACATATGATCGACATGCAGCACAAATCCTTTGATGCTTATCTCAACAAAGGGCTACATGATGGTCAAATTTATGGAACGATTGAAATGACGTAAACGCTTCTTATTTACTAGTGACTCGAGAGTTGCCATTAAAAACAATAAATACAGTGGAAAGGACGGCTAAGATCGTATTGATCGTCTTGCATACCTCTCGGGCGTTGCAAACTATTGATTTTGAAAAACAGTTCAGCTATGTTCATAGAGGGAATCCCTTCGACGTAATTATATTTATTAATGAAAATAATTTTAATTTTTAAAATGTCATTTATAAATTTTCATATATTTATGTAAGAGTCCATCTTGAAAAACATTTAATCATTTGTTATTTTACATAATAATTATTTAACCATATATAATATAAATATATTGCAAAATTAAATCCCATAGTCACAAATACTATGCCACTCCCTCTCCCCTAATAATACAAATGAACATTGTAAAACATTTACATTCATGCTCTTTAAACGCATTCTTTTCTTTTCCTTCCCCCATTAGTGAGCCCCTCTTTCACTCTGACGGGCTTTCCATGCTATTAATTAAAGCTGCATGGAAACAGATAACAATATCAAATGTGAATACATCAAATGTGGCTACTTCAAGTTTTTGACAGCCCTCGATTCAGATATAGCGAGATATGGCAATTAAAAAATAATATACGTCTTCCAATTTATATGCATTTCAAAGGCATAAAACATAAAAGTAAAAGCATTTATTGTATATTAGTTTAGTTTATAATATTGTGTGGGGGTTCGGGCAATTATAGAAAGTTCCTTCATAACCTTAAGCTGGACAAGGCACCGGACTGTTGAGTACAGTATTCAAAGATAAGGGGATACAACATAAATATGGGCTCGTATATGGAAACATTTAGACTCAATACCCATGTTCCATCTGCGTATTGCTTAGACTCTATACAGCATTCTGAATACACATTTTAACTGTATTTATTTATCAATTGAATTTCGGAATATGATTTTGAATTTCAAAGCATCCAGAATGGTGGATAAACATTGCCCTGCATCTGAAGTTATCATACCTGTAACCAGTATCTAACTAGGGGGAGCATCCAGCAACTCTATTATTGATCCACTTCGATCATTTTCATCATCAATATGTATCTTCATTTTCTATCTAAATCTATGAAATATTCAAAATATTTCTAGTGTACTTTCTGCCTAAACATTAATATAACTTCACTTCAATTTCCATTTCTCTAAAGTTAAATTGAATAGGTATTTAGGCAAAGTAGATCAACATTACCTCAGAGAGTCCATAATTACCTCAGCGTGAGAGCATATTTCTGTAACATGTCTTTGACCATCAATTTTTAGTATTTACATTTTGCAATAAGTAGATTAAGTCTATTTGTTTGGAAGTAGACGAACATCTCTTTCCTCACTTTTGGTATAGATATTATGCACTTCATAACAATCACTGTTGTCACATTTCAATTTATGGTTATAATCATCCGTACTGATAGCATATGAATTTCACTGTTTTGGAACAAAGTTAGTGGTTCCAAATTCCAATCATTATTATTCGGAAATATGGACTTACAAAGCAATTGGAAAAAAAATAAAAAACCAAGAGTATTCCTGAAGAAAAGAAGATTTAATGGCATTGCATTTGCAGTAATTCTGCTGAACGCAGATTTACATAAAATAGGTGTTACATACTGCATGAATGATATCGACAAATCCTGATAAAGAATAGAAATATGTACAGTAATGAATGTGCTTACTGATAAAGCATCAGCATCAGCAGCAAAAATTCTCACAAGACCTCTTCAGCCAACAAGGTAATATGATCAATGCTTCAATTCTGAGAACTGTAGTCACTGATTTCCATCATTTATGGGGTTCCCTGCAATTTGCAGAATCAACTCATGATTGCTTAAAAATTACTGCAGCGGTAAAGAACTGCTGTGCCTTAAGCAAATAAGCATATACCAAAATGCAGCTAATGACACTCATCCAAATATTCTAACAATAAATAGGCTATCCTTTCCAAATGGTGGATGAAGTGCGCGGCACCTCATTTATTATATGGGTTGACAAAAAGAATCACCTAGCATTTTCCGTACTCTTTACTCATCACAACTATTGACAATTTGACCCTACCATAGATTGTTATCCATATCCTCACTGGACCCTTGCGATCGTGAATGTTACCAGGTTTTTTAACCCATGAAAATTGTTGGATGGACCGCATACCATACAACCAAACAAAGCATTGAGACTTTTCATCCCATGGAATAATTTCAATCGGACCTTTTACAATGGATCTTTCCCTTTGAAAAAGCTTTTGATATATACTCATCACCATTCTTACATCTGGCATCTTTGCCAAGGCTGGCAGCTGTCACTGGGTTAAATATTTCTTTCCATTTTCATTCCTGTGGTCTGGGGGATCTGATATCCACCAACGTGATGGGCATCTATGAACCAGAAGATAACTCAAAGTCTTGGAGTCAACCATTTCGTCCCTAATGTCAGCTAAAGGTACTTTCCATTGCTCATTATCGTGCAGAATTTTAGGCATAAGTTTATCGAGAATCTTGCAAACATCCTGACCTTCACGTTTATCAGCAGACATTACTGTCAAGCATTCTGCTGCTTTTTGCCCAACTACATCAGATGCGTCAATAGTTCCATCTAAAGGGCTTTCATTCAACTTTATCATGTTAATCAATTTTGGGACCACATCAAACTGAATAGCAAGCTTTACAGCCTTACAGCTTAGACGAAAAAGGCGTAAAAGGAGCAATAAGCTGCATAATCGGGGATCTGTTCCTGCAAAGCCAGCATCAGACTCGGGTACATTTAACTCAAGCAGTGATGCAAGCATACAAATCAACTCCTCCATACTCATACAATCAGCAACATCAGAATTTGTTACTGTGCAATGAAGTAACAAAATGGCTGTTTGTGCAAGCTGCCTCTGGTCACTGCTATGGACAGTGCTTATAAATCCATACACTGGCAAAAATATATCAAAATTTGACTGACGTGCTAGTAAAGATGGGCGCAGCTTGAATAGCAATAATAAGGACAATAACAATCGTCTTTTATCATCAAAATCAAGATCTTCAATACCAGTTGTATCTTTTGATGATCCTATGATTATGGCCTTTCTTACTTCATGAAGAAAGCGATGCTCAATTGCAGTGCCAAAGTCAAATTCTGGATTTCTGAGGAACTGATCTATGTAAAATCCTGCTATATACATCTCACGAGCATATCCATCAACTTTGCTGTCCTTGTACAGAGGTTCCCTTTCATTGTCAAAAGTTTCAACGAGCACCCATTGTAAAAACACAGGCTGCTGTTTTTTCAAGATCCAGGGTGGCATACTCTCCAATCCTTTGATTGCTACCACCTTCAGCACATTTTCCGTCTCTTCCCTGATAATAGCCTTCACTCTAAGGCGCCTGTCTTCATCCCAAACAAGCCTTGGTGATTGAAAATGGCCATTGTACATGTCACATGCTTCAGATGGATCATGGGCAATTGTTGAAAGGAGTTCTAGTGGCAGCAAGAGGAGTAGACTTTTGATCACTATGGGCTCTTCTCTTTCTTTACCTGCTGTGCTCTCTATAATATTCAAGAGTTCATACATGTCTGTTGCCTGTCCTATATTCTCATCGGATGTCACTATCCCCTTATAGGAACCATTGGAAAAGGACTTCAAGTCAGCAAGATCTTTCAAAAGCTTGGTTCGTCTGATGATCCCACTGGCAGCCAACAATAGCTGCCCAATAACTTGGACAGCCAGCAGCTGGGAAGCAAGAGGAGTCGGCTCCAATTCAGTAACCTCATTTTCTTCAGAACTGCAGAGAATAGGCAAATTGACCTTGCAAAATAAAGCAAGCAATGGTAAAAGCAATCCACTGGTGGCAAAATAATTTGTTGCTGAGATGGTTGCAGGCATGTTTTCACTTAAGAAGACAACTGCTTCCAATGTACCCATTAGAACTTGTTCCTTCCCTCTCTTCCCAGATGCTTGCCAGAGCTGTACAGCTAAAGCTTTCATTATCACAGACTGAATAACCATGTCTCTTCCTGACTGATGTTCTGATAATATCTTGACTATTGAAGCTATTTCAACTTGGATATTTGAGAAAGCAACTCCTGCCAATGCTATTCTTGAAAGCACTTGTGGTTTTAAGTGTTCAATTAGGTCTTTTCTACCATTCCTAACAGCATAACTCAGGCATCTCCTCAAAGCAGTGAGTACAGACAAATATGTTCCTCCTACTTCCAGTCTCATGCTATCTTGACCATCACATATTTCAGCATTAATTATGGAATCAAGGTTTGCTTCAAGATGATCCTGAATGGCATCAAGATAGGAGTGGCCTTTTGGTAGACTAAAATTCTCTATATAACCACAGCAGAGACCTTTGATGTATAGACCACCAATGATAAGTTCATCCTTGAGACATTCATATTGGAACCTTTGCAACCACTCAAATTCATTTTCCATAGGCATATTATTTTTTGTGCTAAAACTTGAACTATGCTGTTCTAGGCGATCAGTGATTCTTGACCATAGTTCTGCTCGAACATCCTTGGTCCAGATAGATGTTGGTAGGATAAAATCAGTTACAACCAATGAAATGAAATTTTCTGGTCCATCTGCCTCTTCAAAACATTGGAGGAGCAGATGGGGAATTATCCTCAGGAATATGAACTTGCCACTTTGCTGTTTTGTGTTAGATAACCGTTCAGCTTTGTTAAGCGTACGAACCAATGATCCAAGAACATCTGCAGCAGAATATAAAATAGCTGACATGGAGTCATGTGCTTTTAATGCTGAATCTTTTGGCGGAACTGCTAGCAATAGCAATGGAAGATAGAGGCCCTGGATAAAATAGAAACTCAATCAGCATAATGATATTGTTAAGGAATTTCAACACCTAGAAAGAGCTATGATGAATTAGAAAACCTGCCTATTCCAAATTCAATCATGTTAATAAAAGGACCCAAAAAAGATAATTAACGAAAACATATTGATAATTAAATCATCAGCCATCAAAATCCTAGAGATAGTCTTCAAACAGAAGGATTTGAAGGTACATTTGAGGCCATTTTTTGTGAAGAACCTTGCAGATCTTGTTGGAAATGTCTTCAGTATAGGGGAGGCTGGAAATAGGGTTATCTTCCTTAGGTTTAGACCAACGTCAAGATTTGGCTTGTCTAATTGCTCTCAGAATATGCTTGCTCTTGTACATATTTAATTGATGACTTTGTTTACGTGGGAGATCTCTTGGTCAATGAGGTCATTGTCACAAATGGAAAGACTGACTTTTTGGGTTGGTTGGTGATGAGAGGAAGAGTGAAGGTAGTGGTCAATATGGGTGGCTTTTTGAAGACATGGTCATTTAAGGAACCATCAACTTTCCTAATTAGTAGAATATCTAAGAAGGGGAGTTGATTGTTGATTTCAAGTTTTTGGTAAAGGAGATGCACTCAACTATGTTATTAAGATGAGATTGGAATTCCTCAAGTTTCTCTAGGCCAGCATATGTTGGCATCATCAACATAGCATTTCCACCACCCTAGACTTAAGGGAGGCTAAAGGGTCTACCCTTCGAAATGTTCCATGTAAAGGTTAGCCACTGTAGGGGATAAAGAGGATCCCATGGCAACCCCATCAAACTATTCATAGACCACTCCTTGGAAGGTAATAATACATGGAATTGAGACAATTCTACTGGGGAAATGACCTTGTCATTGGTCTTGAATCTAATTATTTCAAAGGACTTATGTAATGTCCCCTTCTCAAATGCGATCGCTTCAGTTGACCGTTGGCCTATTCTGGAGACCCGTAGGCTACTCGGATGGTGAAATTAGGGTTTCCTATTTTTTTGGAGGTTGTTGCTTGAAGTTTGGAATTTGGATTGCGGATTCTTTCTAGGTTTTCAGAGAGCTTCGCAGTGGTATAGTTCATTTGGTGATCTGAGTAACTTCATGAATTTACAATTTTTAGTAAATTCTATTTCTGGCAGTGGTCCTGTTGGCTACAGTGCAGTTGGTTCTCATCTTCAACCAGTTCAGTTGGTAATTTGATTTTTGGCCTTTGGATGCATTTTCATATTATAATGTTATATTTTAATATTATAACTCCTTGGCCTAGCATTACAACTTTATGTTGTTTTAAAAAAGGGGACTTTATGGGTGAAATGTCTCATCAGGAGTTAATTTATTTTCTAAGGCAAAATTAAGGGTTGGAGAAGTGGGACACCCACTTGAGGGAAAAAGATTAATTTTTATAAAATGAAAGATTACCTTATGTGAAAAAGGACGCCACCTTTGGAGGGAAATGAGTTGAAGTCAAATTTGAAATTGGGCGCCCTTCTTGAAGCTTCTAGAAGATTCTCCTCAAGCCTATATATGCAGGCCTCAGCTCTTCATTTGATCATCTTTTGTCTACCATACCGTTATGTTGCTGAATTGTCTTCAGGCACTCACTTCGAGGAAAGCACACCTCCTAGCAATGGCTCATCTTCTTGCTTGAAAGATAGCAACTAGTTGAGAGATAGTTTGTAATAGGTTTGTCTTGCATTTTCAGTTGAGTATCTTGCATTTTGGAGTTCTAGTTTGTATTTTCTATCTCATTTTGGAGTTGCTAAATATTATAGCTGATTGTAAGAATTGCTGATATTTCATGAAATAAAAATATTGCAGTTCTGGGTATTTAACCAATCTGATTTCTTGCTAGGGGCGACCTAGTATGCCAAGTTTCAGATTTTATTCTTGTGTCTTGGATTTTATGGAGCAAAATCGCCCCTCCTTGAGGGCCGTACATTTATGAGGTTGTCTTGAATTCCGTGCAAATTAAATATGAGTCTTTTGGGTTGGTTTCTCAGTCACTTTGGGGGGCGCCATCATACTAGGAGCTGAATGTATTTAGTTTCATGTGATTTGGGTGAGTTTTGAGTGAATTGTGAGCATATTAGTAAGTTGTGTTGCTGGTCTGTGCATTTTTTGTCAAAAATCAGTTATATCAGACTTGGGAAAAATTCATTAGTTGAGTGAGAAGTTGTTATTAAAGGATTTGGGGGCATTGGAGAGTAGCTAAAATTATTGCAGCATTGGAAGCTTCTAATCTTGTGTTCTTGGCAGGCTCTCTAATTCATTGTAAGCTGAACAGTAGTACTGTCAGCAATTCTCTCTTCTTCTCTTTGAATTTACATGTACTCCCCACTGAATAAGTGGAAGAGGCTAGCTTGCCGCCTATTTACTTTCAGTTAGTAGTTGTAGAGATCCTCTGACCACATGCTCGCCATCACTCGGCGCCATTCTTGGTTAGAGTTACTTTAGCTTATCTTGCATCAGATCCTCTGACCAAATGCTCGTCTATCCTAGACGCATTCTTGGTTAGAGTTCCCTTCCAGCTCTGCATCTACATTAGATCCTCTGACCATATGCTCACACCTTGCCCACATCGGGATCTTGGTGTACATCCTTGGTTAGGGTTGCTTTCGCATCGTTTTGGTTTTAGAGCTAACCTTAATGGGTGCGTGTTGATTGTAATTGCATTTGAAAAAAAAAAAAAATTAGTCCGGTTCATTACAACTTACTAACAAGAACTTTGGTGAACAAGGAAACAACATTGAAGCTAAAAAACAAGATATCATCATCGTTGACCTTTTTATCCTCTTAGTAAGGTAGGTAGCTAATGAGTATGTCGGGGAGTTCATGTTGTCGACAATAGGCCTGCAAGGAATACTAGCCTTGTGAATTTTGGTGATGTCATCAAACAAGGAAAAGGCAATGGCATTTTAAACATTTTAATGATCTATGATATGGGGTTATGGGATTAAATTTTATAGCTCCCATGACTAGTTAGGTGGTCAAGCATCTAAGACATAGTCTTTCTTGTCCATGAGAATAGTCTTTATTGTTTGCTAATCTCTTTAAGGCACAAAGTTCAACCTCAAGAATGTCATCTTTGGGAGGTTTGGCATGCCTCAAGGCGACAATACAATCTTGCCTAACATCCTCAACCAAATCCTCAGGAAGAGACAACTGCATTCTCAATTTCAATATCCAAATGCAAAACTAGAGGGGTGATTGTGAAGCCAAGGCCTTTATTAAGAAAGTTAAAGGCCAAAGGTTCAACATGGACATGAGAAAGGTTAATCACAAGTTTTTTTTTCTAATCTCAAATAATATTAGAAGTGGATGGGTTGATTATGAGCTATGTTGTAGGGTTCGTACCCATAGGCCTCGAACCCGGTTCAGGTGCGAACCTGGTACGGGTTCGCCTATGGGTACGTGTTGGGTATGCACAGGGTGCGTGCCCAACCTTGTGGGTTCTCCTAGCGCGCACCCGAGAGAACCCACAGGGCTGGGCACGCATCCTGTGTGTACCCAGCGTGAACCTAGCCCAATGGTGCGCGGACCCAGGGGTAACAGACACGTACCCGGGCGTACTTGGGAGAACCCACGGCCCAACACTTAAAAAGTGGGCCCAAAGTCAAATAAAAAGCAATTTTTTTATTATTATTTTGCCTCTTAACCCTAAAACGACCCAATATGAGGCCTTTCAACACTAAAACATTTCATTTTTACCTCTCATTTTGCTCTCTCCATATTTTCTCTCCATCTTAGCATTTTGAAGGGAGGTGATTGTATTCGAAGGAGATCGATCGTGGAGTGGCAAATAGCTTCTACAAAGGAGATTTAAGTGTTTAAGGTATGCATTTAAACCCTATTCTTTAATCTTTTGATGAATTTTTTTAAGTTTCTTAGTTTTTGATGGATTTTTTCAAGTTTGTGAAGAAGTTTTTCAAGTATATATTTTTTTTTTCATTTTTTTTATAGATTGCAACAATGGCCAGTAGTCAAAGTTCAGTGGGTGGGGAGGGAAGCCAAAGTTCAAAATTGATAAAGGATCTCCTTTATGGAGTCATACCACAAGAATTTCACAAATTCCTAGAGGTGGGGGGTTTGTTTGGAAGTGTAATTTTTGCAATACACAATATAATAGCTCCTATTACCGAGTGAAACTTCATTTTATGGGCCCTGGTGGTAAAGGGATTAATATGTGTGATGGCCCAGATAAGAAGGGGTTGTCTGCTGTACAAATAGTAGCATTTATAAAAGAACAAGAAGATGCTGACAAATTGGTTGCAAGAGGAAAAGAAAGTAGTTATAGTTCCGGAAAGAAAAAAACAACATTACCCACTCAGATAGTTAGGCCCTCTAGACATCCCTTCTTGTCTATACCCTCTACGGAAGAAGAAGATGAAGAACCACAAACCACCACCCGCAAGAGAGGTCCATTAGAGAAGGTATTTAAAATGGAGGCAAGAGATATTGCTGAAGAAAAAATTGCATGTTGCCTCTATGCCAATGGTCTTCCATTCAACTTGGTGAGATCACCATATTGGCGGGACATGGTGTCAGCAATAAATAGTGCACCTCCTGGTTTCACAAGTCCTGGGTATGAAAAGGTGCGTACCACCTTATTGCAAAAAGAGAAGAAATCTATAGAGGCCCAACTAAAACCAATTAGAGATTCTTGGGTTGAAACAGGTGTATCTATTGTTTCCGATGGATGGAAAGATTGCAAAAACCGTCCATTGATTAATGTTATTGCAGTGTCCCCCAAGGGGGCAATGTTTTTGAGGGCGGTTGACTGTGAAGGGGAAGTGAAAGATGCAGAGTTCATTTCCAGGATTCTCATTGACTCCATAGAGATGGTGGGTAGTGAAAATGTTGTCCAAGTAATTACGGACAATGCAAAAGTTTGCAGGGCTGCAGGTGCTTTGGTAGAGGCTAGATATGAGCACATCTTTTGGACACCGTGCACCGTACACTCCCTCAATTTGGTGATGCAAGCAATTGGCAACCAAATAGAGTGGGTGAAAGAAATATACCAGGAGTCTGAGGAGATCCAGATGTTTGTGACAAACCACCATATGTCACAAGCAATTTTCAGAACTTTTTCAAGATTGGAATTGTTGAAGGTAAATTTAATTTATTTAGTTTCATTTATCATTTATGTCATGTTTTACATAATTGAATAAAATAATTTTTTGCATTATTTACATATTTTAAATGTGTTATTAACTTACTATTAACATGTTCTTAGGTTGCCGAGACCCAGTTTGCATCTCACACACTTGTTTTGAGACGACTTGTGAAGGTGAAAGATGCATTGAGTCAAAGTTATTAGCAACCAATGGGGTATATGGAAGCAATCAAATTCAGAGAGGGCCCAAAAGGTCAAGGCATTGATCTTGCATGACGATTGGTGGGATCGTGTGAATTATGTATTGGAGTTCACCGAACCTATCATGTCTATGCTTCGGTTTGCTGATACAGATGAACCATGCTTGGGGGATGTCTATGATAGCATGGACACAATGTTGGAAAAAATAAAAATAGAAATACAAAAAAGAGAGAATGATCCTGAAGACACCTTTACAAAAGGGTGGAAGCAATTGTTCTTCATCGTTGGAACAAGATGACAACTCCATTGCACCTCCTTGCATATGCCCTATCTCCGAGGTACTATACCACTGAAGTACTTTCTATCCCAGGGAGAATACCGCCATATAGAGATTCTGAAGTTGCTAATGGGTATAAGACGGCATTTAGTAGAATGTTCAGTGATCCAGAAGTGCATACAAGTGTCATGAGAGAATTTGGAATGTTTATCACAGGAAAATCAAAAAATCATACCTCTTCTGTTGCTAGAGACCAATACAAAATGGATGCTCTTACATGGTGGTACCTCCATGGTCAAGATTATATGTACCTCCAACCTCTTGCAATCAAGATCCTCTCACAAGTTTTTTTTTTTTGCCACTTGTATTGTAAAATTTAACACTTAACATTCTTGAATTTATCTTGCATTTTTTATTTTTTATTTTGTTGGTTTTCTCTCCAAGTTGCAAGCTCTTCTGCCGCTGAACGGAATTGGAGTACATACTCCTTTATCCACTCAGTGAAGCATAACCGGTTGGCTGCAAAAAGAGTTGAACACTTAGTGTATATTCATTCCAATTTGCGTCTTCTGTCACGTAAGGATCCTCAATACAAGTAGGGGGCAGCGAGGCTTTGGGATGTAGCACCCGAGTCTACTGACTTGGATGCAACCATTCAGGATCTTGCTAGAGCCACTATGGATGATGTGGGTGATATTGATGACATATCACATGGTGTTGGATCCGCTTTGGGTTCAAATGATGATGATTTTGAAGTTCAAACTGCTCAAAATCCAAGTCACGATGATTCTGACAATCCTTTTGATGATTGATGAGCACTTGAACAATGAACATTGAATCATGTTTCAATGTTTCATGAACTACATTTTGTAATTCAGTAATTTTATTTGAATATTTTTCAACTATCAATTGGCATTTAATATTTATCTTTGGCATTTGGCATTGATAAATGATCAAGTATCATACTATGAAATGATTTAGTTTTACAATTCTCTATATTTCTCTTATTTTTTTGTATATATAATACATATATATATATTTATAATATATTAATATATATATATATATACACACACATACCCATACGTACCCAAACCCCTAAAAAAATTTTGCCTGTACCCACGTATCGGGTTCTCGTACCCGAACCGGTAACTTAGATTCTGAGTGAAGGACAAGAATTTGAGAGGACAATGATTCCCAAACCGGGGGAAACATGGTTAGAAATAGAAAATATGCTCAAGCATTATAGTTACAAGGCACCTTGCAACCAAAAGATGAGGGAAGAGAAACACAATTGGAGTGAAGGTTCACATCCCTAAGAGGTGGGCAAGGAGAAATTTTGAAAGGGGTGGCATTGGAAGGACATGCAATTAACCCTAAGTCAAGCTTGAGGGATGGTGAGGATGACTTGAAAGAAGAAACAACGTTGACCAAAGTACCATTAGATCTGGAATTGGGAGGGGAGAAGGGCTCAAGGAGTGAAGAGAAATGATTTAGACATCTAGTCACAATTAATGCAAGAAACATCAAGGGAAGAGAGACTTTGAAAGACAACAAGAGGGATATCATACTAGGAAAAGATTTTGAGGGGACATTAGATGTTGATTGTTGGGGATCAATGGCATGTGTAGGAGACCCAGTGCTCCTACTAAGCAAAAACAAGGAGATTTGAGAAGTCTGGTCCAGCAAACAACTAGAGTGATTGGGGTCAAGAACAATACAAGGGAGACCACTAGATTCTTCAACTATAAAGGAAGATTGGTTGTTGAGAAGGTTGAATGCTAGTACCATGTTGAACCATGGAAATGTGAGAGGTTTGGTCCACCAAACATACCAAGAAAGGAGAGTCAAGAACAGCATGAAGGAGATCATAGGTCTCTATTGACTAAAACTACGCATTGGACACTAAGAAAGATTTCAAAACAATAAAGAGAGCTTTATTAAGATCCATAACAGGTAGAAACCCAAGGCAATGACATCCAAAAATTTTGTGCTTGGGAAGGTTGAGCGAACAAATGGAGGGAGACAAACTTGCAAGAGAAAAAACAGAATTGACTACATTCATGTTTAGCATAAATTTCATGCCACGTGGGTTGGTCAACGAAAAGGGGCCCTTGAGCTGAATGGTTGTTGTGGTTAGAAGCCTAGCTCAAGGAGCTCACCGCATATAACATACTCAAGGTTAGAAATATTGAAAGGATTCTAAGGAGTGGTGACAACATTGACAACTCGGTGGCAGGAGGAGGAAACCTTGTGAACCAGCCGGCATGGAAGGAAGGACACTGTTTGGAGCATAAAACATTAAACTTTTTCCTTTGCCTCATCTAGCAATCAAATTTGAGCCCCAGACCCTTGACATGAGAAGAAGTGTCTAAAATGATCCATGAATCAGGATGCAAAATAGAAGCTAGCTCAAGATGTGGATTAAACAACCGCAAGGAAAACTGGTTGGTAGAAGCTTTGGCAGCTCTGATGAAGGATCTCAGGAGAGAGAGGCCAACCCAATGGAAAATGTGCTTGGTGTTGTGGCTCCAAAGATGGTGGGAGATATGGATGAAAGAAGTAAGGAAGAAAGAATTTTGACATCTTTTTAGAAATGCAAGGTTTGCAATTTTCTTTGAGAAATTGATCCTCAACTTCTTGAGAAGCTTAGATTTTCAACAAATTTCCTAACCTTCTTTGGGAGCTTGACCCTCAGCTTCTCAACAAGCTTATATGTGAAGTTTATTTGTTAATCTTAATTCTTAGCTGACAACTCATACATGAGACCTCATTTATTATTTAACAAAAAGCTATGAGATTTCTTGGTTTTGTAACATTGGATTGTAAATATATGCTGTTGAATTTCAATTAATATTAAAAAATCTAAAACAGTGGTTGGATTTTCTACCTGAAGAACTGAGATTGTGAGCTAGCCTTATCAGGATTTTTCCCTACACTTGTGGAAGATTATTATTCCAGACAGTTTATCCCTTGATAAAAATATTGTTTTTAACTATGCATATAACCTATTTAGTACATGTCAATGGAAAAATTCTTATAATAAGAAAACAATAGTGAGCTGTCTTATCAAAATCCATGAATCCAAACTTCTGAGAAGCCCGGTGCCTCTGCACCCAATCTTCATGATAATAATGCTTCAAAGGTTAAGCTGCTACAGAATCTTCTAGAGACGATCTTTATGCTTGAAGCAGCTCTTTGTTTTTCTTTCTCAATTGTAGGACAAAATGAAATCAATTGGACTGAAATATTTATTTCACCTGTTTGATGATTGTTTCACAGTGCTCATCATCTTCTGTGTAGTTTTTCAAACATCTCAAAGCTGCAAAGGAAGTTGTTGTTGGTCCTTTTGGCGGATTTGCAGTAGCATCTCCTGCAGCAGCACACAGAGCCCACCACAAGCCTTTCCTCCATCGTATGTCATTCTGCAGGATGTCTCTTACAGCCCTGTAGGCATATAGAAAATTGTAAATTGATATTTTGGAAGTGAATAAACAATGATGGAATGTGCTTATAAAAAATAGATAGTGTGGTATGATATTACAGAAAAGGAAAAGAGGATGTTTTAACCTGGTTGAGCAAAGGATCTCCAAAATAAGTAAAGACTCTGCTATTGGAGATTCAAGGGTTGAGTTGTACATTGACTCTGGAAAAACTGAATCATTTTCCAAATTTGTTCCAAGTGAAAGAAGACTAAGAGAGAAGCTCAGAGATGCCTCAGGAACTTCCATACTCCTTAATAGATAAGCACACAGATTAGGGAGAAAACGAGATCATCAAAGCCAAGCTTTTAACTAAATTAAAATAAGATCAGGTGACTAAAATATGTAAAATGAGGTAAGCAAATCTATTCTCTTAAAATTATTTAACTTTCAGTTGATATCTTCCTCATGATTATGTGTGATCATCATATCCCATAGACCAAGAACAAGATAAACAGGAAAATTTGAGACTTTCTACCTGAGCTTGCTAGCACAGAATCTTCTCAAGATCTTGCTTGTCCTATGTACTATGTCAATTATAACATGTGGGGTGTCAGCTTTCTGATCAAGGCATGTCTTGAGAGCAGGTGTAGTCAAACTAATCACCACAGATTCAAGATCATCTGGCAGAGAATTAATTGTACACCTGTCCAGTAAGTAAGCCTGCAATATATCCTTCAAAAGTTTAATATATGAAATCCCTAGCAAAAGGATAACAATAAAGCTAAGATTGGATAATGGTTCTCCTTGCAGCTTAACCTGAGCCTGAAGTAGTAAATGAATTTGATGTATTTCTTTCCTCCATAGAGAGCTTGATGCAGATGTACTGGCATTTTGTAAATCTACTGCACATCTCCGTAAATCCTAATTTAGAACCATTACACCACTGAAATCAGCATTGACAGCATAAACAGATATTGATAATATTGCTCCATTTCCATAAGACAATTTTTGAACAATTTAAATACAATGCAATGGAAAACGTGATAAAAAAAGTGACACAGATAATAGAATTTGAAAACAATTTGTCCATAAGGAAAAGTATGATTTTAGTTGGTAGTATCTAAAATCAAAATGCAGTTCACAAATGTTTTCACTGTTTCCATATAATTCCAATAAAGATCAAATTTCTATTTAGTACTCAATTGAAACCTCATAATAAAATGATTTAATAGGTCCATTGATGCTATGCACAGCAGCATGGTATGAAGCCAACCTTCATCAGACTATGGAGAAAACCAGCTGGATCAATAATTTGGTAGTTTGGAAATCGCTCCAAATCAAGTAGATTTTGTAGATAAAATGGTTCAGTAAATGTTGTCTCTGCAAGAATTCAAAATTATCAGATTCTTGTACCTGAAGGATATAAATCTTGAAGAAAGTATTAAAACATGGGTTGAGTAAATGTCACACCAGAACTCCAGAATGTTGCCATTACCAAAGAAGGATTTAGAGTACAAGTATGCACAGAAAAACCAAAAATACTATGCTATTTTAATAAATCACTTCAAACATAGCAGGTGGCAACTCAAACCTAGGACCAAATTCTTACACATTTGGGTTTCAGTGTGGAATTTAATACAGTGTCCAAGATTACTAAGCACCAGCAGTTGTAAAGGATTGCATTGGAGATATAACCATCAGTAGGAATCTCTACACAGAGCTAATCTCCAAATAAAAAGGTGGCCCCATTTACCACCGTCTTTAACTTAAGGCTTCACTTAAACTCAATGGATGACATGCATTTGAAGTCTTAAGAACTGCAAGAGGCATTAAATATAGGATTGATAACATGGATAGGGTAACCAAACGTTTATGTCAGATATGATCATGCAGATAAAGAAGACACAAAATTGCTGAGCATTGAGGACACACATTAAGTACCATGTAAACCCATGAATCATCAAAATGGATAAAGTTGAAAGGATCCTTCTAATCATTAAGGTAACTACACCTACAAAGTCCAATTTCCACACCAGTAAGAAAAATCTATAAGTTGGGAGAAGATGCCAATATCCACTGCGCATTTTAAGTTACTCAAGCACACTACTCTAAACAGTAGGAAATTAAAGAATATCATCGCAGTAACTATGGTTTAGATGATATTATATACTGCCATCCCCTGCTGTTCCCAAAAAATGGCCCCACAGGCTGCCGTCCCTGTATTGGAAACACTATGGAACATAGCAATACATTTTTATTTTCATTTCTTTTCTTAATTTGTTCATCTTTTTTTTTTTTTTTTCTTAAAAAAAAATTTCATCTATTTTTTTTTTGTGATGGGGAGGGGGAGTGAGGGTACAAGTGTGGCCTAGTTACATACCCAGTAACACAATTTATTTATGCAAGCAAGAACAAATATTTCTAATAGATATCATTCTCACAAATTTGCCTTGTGATGCAATAGTGTGGATGATTCATAAGGTAGATGTATTGAGAGGTTCGAAAAGCATGTACCTGTTCTTTGTTTCCTGATGTGTGCTATATGAGTAAACCACATGAGGAAACACAAAACTACGAGCAAATGATAAAGTTAATACATTCAAACTAAGGACACAAATTATGCATTGATGTTAATCACAATAGCCAAAGTTACATGGGTGCCTGGGTGCAGGGGCACACATAGTGCAAATAAGCAGCACCCAGTGCAAACCATAAAAACCTTGGTGTGCAGATTGAGGGTGCAGGCATATGGAAAGTGGGAAAAATTAAAAATAATAAACACCAGCTATAATTTGCACCAAATATACAAATTTATTACAGAACACAGCTGATAATTGATAATTCAATGTAAGATGTTAAAGATAATTGGTTAACAGGATTATTTTTAATGTAAGATGTTAAAGATAACTGGATAACAGAATTATTTTATCACACTTTATTTTGCTTTGGTTGTTACAAAAAAGTGATGTTTATTGTCTCTGCTGGATCATCATATCACCCAAAATTCTTTGAATCCAAACTGTTTCAGCTGAGAGATTAATCACTTCTTTGGAATCAGTTTCTGTTGATTAGAGCACAATTGTGGCTTGCTTTTTACTGGCCCAAGAAACTACACCAGATCCAAGGCTAATGCTTAACTTGTGGATTTTCTATAACGTCCAGTATTCTTGAACACAATACCAAAGTGTAAGATACATTTGATGTAACTCAATAGACATTTTTACCTTTTCATTATTTCCTTTTTCTTAAAAATAGTTGGCTTTTAGGGGACCTGGTTACGGCCCCCAACTATGATCTAGTGAGGATTTTGACTGGGAAATAGCCAGGCAGGACCCACAGTCCCAGATCATGCCTGGGATGTAACCAGACTAGCTGCATGGATAAGGGCCAGGGTAAATACCGTAGCTTAAAATACAGCATATTTATGTATGCATGTATGGATGTTTCCAATAAATATCAGCATGGACCTGCTGTTTGTTTCCTAATATGTCTTGTTAGAGGGACAAAGCATGGGTTCAGACAACCTGTAACAAGACAGGACAGGTGGCAAATTGACATGTGAGACCATGGACCCTTGAGGGCACTTTGACAGATGGACATGGACAGAGGCATTGTCCCACTCCTCTGCCGGGCCTCCGGAGGATACAGAAGTGAGAAGCAGAAGACCAATAGCGTTTGGAAATGTGAGACCAGACTTGGACAAGATGACATGTGTGAATTGTTTGAAATAAAGATAATGTCATGAGCTTGTAACAAAAATAAATAAAAGATCCAAGTTTTCAAGAACTGCTGTTTACTACATGTATGTCAAACTTACAAAAGCATGCATTTGTTGAAATATGCTAACCAATTTTTTCGATGAAGTAACACAACATAACCAGCACTTAACCAACTTGATTAGTGTTAGCTCCAAATAGAAAACCAAACTTGAAAAGAACTCACACCAAGAATGCACACTCAATCCCAATGAGGAATAGGTGTTGTCATATGGTGGAGGAGCTAAATGAAAAATACTTGAAAGAAACTACTCAACGTCAAGAATGTGCACTCAAGATCCCACTGAGGGCGAGGTTCTAACATATGACGGAGTGTTGAATTGAAACTAGAAATGAATAGGCGGATAACCAGCCATGAAGAGCATTTCCACACTACCACCAAACAATGGGGGGAAAAGATTACAATTAAAACAATTCGTCCGCTGCGGCGGGCATCCACAGAGTTGTGGGGATTCACCACTTGAGAGTGGGTATAAGAGTAATACAAATCCAATTATCCACACTGGCGGTAAACCATCCAGGGGTACTAATGTGAAATTAAAGAAAGAATTGCAGCAATAAAGGACTGGAATAGTACTACTGTTTACAGTCTTACAATATGGAAAAAGAGCTGCAAATTACATGAAAATTACAATAGATTCAATGTACCATGATACTGGATGATTCCATGTTAGACATCAACAATAAATGATGAAGAAAGGACTGAAGATTCAAACTTAAACAAGTCTGATGTAAAATAACAATTATGGAAATTCTGATCAGCAACTGTGAAATTCAAAGAAATATTCACAACTCACTCAAAATACCTCCGTTTTGTGTGAAACGAAAACCAATGAGCTGCTGAAAGATAGGCGCCCAACATTAGATGAAGAAACAGCAACAAAAACTCGTAATTTAATTCTTACACGAATCCCAATGCAGCAAGAATGGTACGGCCTTCATGAGGGGCAATTTTGACAAGTAAAAATCAACAACTCAAAATTAAAATCTGAAACTCTCCAAAGATGGTCGCCTTGGGTGTAGGAATGGATTGGAAAAGTACCCACAAGCAAATTAAATTCACACAAAAAGCTGTATTCAAAAACCACTTTCAGCTGTGACTGCATCAGCAACTTCAAAACTGGAAATATCATTAAAAACTTCAACTGTTGAGCTCAATCTGCTAGTCTGGATGGGAAGCAGCAATAAAAACCAACTAGGTGTTGTATTTCAAACACGAAATTGGATTGAAACTAGGAGGTAAGCATCCCTCAAAGTAAAAACCAAGTTGTCATTTCGACAGCATAACATTAGCATAAATTCATAGATAATCAGCTCTTCAAACAGCAGCAATATATAAGCTTTTGTTGGCAAATGAAGCAACAAGAACTCTTCAAATTCCAAGAAGTTGAATCACTTCAACTTCCAAAAAGGACGCCACCTTTTTGCTTTTTACTTTTTGAAATAATAAATATCGTCAACTTCCCCAGGCATCCATTTCATATTGCAACAATAAAAGCATTTTATTAAATAATTTGATGCTCACTTGACCCCTTTATGTCCCCATCTTTAAAACAACTTGAAGTCATCAAGCCTAGGCATGGGGTACAACTTCAAGACATGAAAATTGACTAAGTCTGAAACTCAGTCCAAGGAGAAAACCAAACCCAAAGCCAAACTGAGACTGATGGATAACAAGATGATTTGAGTTGAACTGCTGATGATGCCACTGCCAAAATTAGACTTACTAAAAATAGCCACTGCCAAAAATAGTAAGTTTACCTCAAAACCAACGGCCTTAAGCTGGAAGCAGAACTTAATGAAAAGTGACAAGCGAACCACTTGCCGAACAGTATTTACTAAAATGGTAAATACCTAAATGCCACAAACCTCAAACGGAAACCCTAATTTCACTTTTGATAAAACCTACGGATTTCCGGAAATAGGCTATCAGTCAAAGAAGAGCGTATGGCCAAAATGGGGACATTACATTTGTCATATAACATTAGATTTCAACAAAAATGGTAGAAGAGTCAATCTCTATCTGCTGGAAAAGAACTTTGTTGGCTATGCATCAACTTCAGTCTTTGTTTGCTTACTAAGAACCTTGTTGGCTACAATTCAAACCTTTAATCTTTGTTTGCTCTCTGTTTAATGAAATGTAGCCGTTTTCATGGATAATACAAATAGGTGAGTAATGGTTGAAAACAAGAAAGGATGAGATGATAGTAGATACTTTACAACATTAGAGTTGCCATTTTTAACACTTTTGTAATTTTGTTTTTAATTCGTAATGCTCTTTGTCGTGTCCCTGCCTATGACTAGTCTCCTCTTGGAAGTTTGGCAGGAAAATGGTGTTCTTCAACACCATATAATATTAATAATAATAATATTAAATTTGAAATATTATTTAATAACATTTAAATTTATATTTTCCTATTGTCACTGACCTCTTTTAGGAAGGCGTTTAGTGTTTTGGCCGACCTTTTCGGAAGGCGTGTAGGTGCATATTTATACCAGCTCTTTTCCTTTTGTTTGGTATGATGAATTTGGATTAGAGATCATGTCGATTGCATAGGGACGAAACCCCCTGGTCAATCTGCACCAGGTAGGGACGAAACCCCCATACCTACAAATTTGTTTACTATCTGCATTTTCCTATTCAATATTTTGAGGCGATTTCATTTGTTATTTCAGATCAGTGGAAGGGAGGCGATTGTTTCACGTGGCCGAGCCTCTAGCTTTGGTCATGCGTTTCCAACATTCCTGACACACCAGCAACGACATTGGATCAGCTAAGAGGATTCCTAAAGGTGCGTCCTAAGAAACCTCTACGTCAAGACTTGTTCGCATCTTTAATTGGCGTGGCTATAATTATCTGTGGTAACCTGCACCAGCACCTAGGTGCCACCATTGCACCAAACGAAACATTATATGTGGCTCTCTTATTCTCTGATCTGGATTTTGCAGTCACATACCCGTGGAACAAGTGCCTTGACAACACTAAGAAGCATACATCATTAGCGCACTCCATACCTATATCTGCGACTTTGATCTATCTGTATTAGGATTTGAATCTGTAATATCCCACCCCTGATAGGATATTTAATTTTCTGATTTTGCCTGATATTTTTTAGTTTGTTTGATGGTCCATTTTATCCAACACAATGCATGCTAAGGGACTGAATGTTTCAAATTTGCAAATAACATGCCATAACAGCAGCAAATAGATGACTTCATCCATATCAAAATAAAAGTTTATCCAATATATTGTAATGAGGTTCAAAATTTTCCACATTAGTGTTCCGGAGTAAAGATGTGACAGCAGTACATGTGCACAGAATGCTGATTACAGACTATTTTATGCTCAGTTTTAACTAGGAAATACTCCTAGGTTGTGAATGACATTTACAAGTCCGAACTTCATTTACAATACTTTCAGAACAATGAAATAGATGACAGTAAATACTTTCAGACTAGCAATGGCAGATTGTAACATTGAACTCATAATTAAATACTAGTTGAAAATGCTCCAAAGGAGGCTGATATATGCTACCATTCACAGTAAATATATTTCTTCTCAATAAGACTGCTGTTACCATGTTCAATACATAACACTTCATACAATCTGACAGTCTGATATAAATATTAATAGACTCATTATAATGCATATATTTCTGACCTGTAAAGGTTTGCTGGTCTGAACACAGTCATGCACAGTCGCAGCCTTACAAAGTGAATGTCTGAGCTATTATGGCGCCCAATGAAGGCTGGAGACTTGTTCACAATACCCCCAACTTGTACAACACCTTCATTAAGGCCCCCGCGACTCCTATCAGCAATTTCCAGGTCTATATGCTGCCCAGAATGTTAAGGAAGAAGCCCACACTAAACTCTGAGTACTCCTTTCCCAAGCAGAACTTCAATCTCTTCAAATATCAACAACTCGTCCAGGATAAAGAAACATATAAATATATAATATCAAATCCAGCAAGGCGGCAGAAGGCAAGTAACATGACTAAGACCAATAAATGAATATATAACACATGCAACATGAATATTTTCAAACCCTTGCCTTTCCGATATTCAATAAATTATCAAATTCCTGATTAATTCTTCAAACCCTAGCTGTGAAGCTTTTCCTATAATTTATTTGAAGCACAAGCACAATCCCTACAATGGAATTGTCTGCAAGCTGGCTTGGGATATCTTTCACTCCTGTATCGAGTTATCCTTCCTGAGGGATTTCATCCTTAGAAAGCTTGAGATTTTCAGACTCTCCAGTCTTCAGCAAAACCCTTTTCAAAATAAATTTCTTCAACAATGAATGAATGAGTGAATGTGCAAAATGAGCTTTCATTGCCCTTTTATATTTCCATGTTCAATTTGCATTTGATTTACATTTCATTTCATTTATTTTTCCCACCTTATAACTCCTTTTAATATTTTATTTAATTGGGCACAATACTTTATAAAATAAAGTATTCTTTTAAATCATTTAAATCCCTTTTTAACAAAGTCCTTATGTCTCCCTTTTAAATTGGCACTTAATTTTATATTACAAAGTGCACTTAAAATATCACTTATATCCTTTTAAATATAAAGTCCCCATTTAATATATTTTAATAACATATAAAGTCAAATTATTTAGTTTAACTTTATTATTTAACGTTATTAATATTAAATACATAGGACCAATATCAACCAATATAACTCCAAGATATAATAACGCCGACATGCCAAAAGGAGTAACTCCGCCAGCTGACCATATCCATGACTTACTATAAGTAGTAAGTATGAGCAACACATCCAAGTGACTTAGTAAAAATAGTAAGTGTGCGTCAAAGTGTTCAAAATGGCCTCCGAAAAGCACACCAAAAATAAACTAGGACATTGAGTTGAAGAGTACTAAAATAAACACTAAAAGCCCTGTTGAAGAACCAAAGATCACCCTCAAAGGGGTCCCTTGAACACCCTGTTAGCCTACAGGGAGCAGTTGGTAGACTAACCAGTGCAACTGACCACTACCTAGGAAAAGGGGACATTACAGTCCACCCTTCCCAGAGATTGCTTGTCCCCAAGCAATCCATACCTACAATACCAGGGTCCCAAATGAACTTGTAGAATGCTCCATTAGAATCCTGTTGCGTCAACATGATGCCACTATACCCTGTAACTTGGTCAACCCCATACAAATTTTCTAATTTGTAATCAGCACTACGATAGGATGTTGAATCATTGTCATTAACTGATTCGAAAACATTGTCTTGTGTGCCATCATCATTGCACACATCCTCGTCATACGCACTAGTGTTATGAACCTCATAGGATGGCTCAAATGGAATATTAGAGGTTG
This sequence comes from Sequoia sempervirens, assembly GCA_007258455.2. Classification (NCBI taxonomy): domain Eukaryota; kingdom Viridiplantae; phylum Streptophyta; class Pinopsida; order Cupressales; family Cupressaceae; genus Sequoia; species Sequoia sempervirens. Next base: position 329,041,756 of record VDFB02047230.1, on the reverse strand, counting down.
CTGGTTTGACAACCTCATTTCACACTTCCTCTTCTAGAATAGATGCATGTACATTCAAAAAACCATCTTGGAACTCTGCCAAACTGCCATCATGAGGTATGGCATCCTCGTCACCTAAAACCACTGTTATGCACTCCTCGTCTGTTTCCCCAATTGATAGATGAGGCTTCAACAACTCTGAATGCACCTGTCCTTGGTCTAGACACTTATGGATGGGCTCCCAAGCTTCTTTGCATTCAAAGCAAAGTCCTTTTTTTCGGAGATCATTTTTATTGCTCCCAAAATGTTCATCAATAGGTGTTGACCCATGTAGTGTCTCACATTCATAACCAAACTCGTTGCCTACTACAACTCCTTTTTCATAATCACTTGTAAGTTGCAAATCACTTTGAAACAATTCATTTTCCTTATCCTTTCGTTTAGGTTTTGCAATCCTCATTAAATATCATCTTTTCATTTCAGGGTCCTTCATTAGCTTATACAATTCCTGCATTAGTTCAAACACGCATTTATCTACAGCCATCTTTACTTTTACTTCAACTGAAAATTTCCTTTTTACAACCCCACAGGCTGGCAAGAACAAATGAGCTCTAAATATCTCTAATTCACCCAACAGGATGGCAGGAAAATTGTGCTTCGATACCTCTATAATATCCTGAAATATCCCCTTACAATTTTTTCTAATTTTGAGCACAAGATTTCACCCATTAACGTTAGAGAAATGATAAACCAATTGAAAGCAACCCTTCACTTTTTGATCACCCAGATCCCAATGAGGGCAAGGTGAGAGCATATTGTGGAAAATGAACTGAAAAATCATTAGATGAAATTCAAATTGAAAGTACAATACTGAAAAATCAACCCTTCACTTTCTGATCACCAAGTTCCTAGTGTGGGCGAGGTGAGAGCATACAGTTGAAAGGGGATCGTTAGCTGAAAATGAACTGAGAACTGGAATTACAATATGAAAGACGGCTCAGCCAATCAACAAGATATGCAATGTAACTCGACCACTTATTCAGCGGGAGTGTAATACAAAGTCCTCAAAGTAAATGTCCGGGAGGCTAGCCGACCCCTTCCGCTTCTCAATGGGCAGTACAAGAAAGTAAAGTGCTGAAAGTAAATAGACAGCGAGGCCAGTCTCTTCCACCAAACAGTGGGAATGAGTAAAAAACAGAACTGAAATATAAAGACGGTGAGGCCAGTCTCTTCCACTAATAGCAGGAATACAAAGGTAAAGTGCAGAAATGAAATGACTGAATCAATACTACTGATAACAGCCTTACAAAGTGAAGCAATCTGCAAATTACTATGGTTATGAGATGTCCAATACACACCAAGATGATAAGAAATGAACTCCAAAGCTAAGCAAGCTAATGTACTAAAAAAATAAGCCAAAACTGAAGCTTATTACCAATCTGATATGAAGTTGCAGTGCTCAAAAACTCAGACCAGCAAGCTCATAACACACCAAAATGCTCACAACTCCGCCAATACTCCTCCAAATGCTATAAAATCAAATGCAAACAAGGTATAGGAGATAGGCGCCCAATATGCAACCATGAAACACCAAACAACCACTGATGATTTGTTCACGCTTCCCAATGCACAGGTAGAAATAGTATGGCCTCCTTAAAGGGGGCGACCAGCAAGATAAAATCCAAATCACCAAAATAAAATATGAAAACTTCCAAGAAGGGACGCCTAGGATAGAGAAGAAGATATAGAGTCCATAGCAACATTAATCGTTTGGGGAAAAAATCGGCAAACTAGAAGTTTAGGATTTTTTGAAAAAATCGGGAAAAAAATCGGATTTACAAAAAAATGCAAAAAATTGAAGAAAAACAGTCAAACTGCTTTTTTTAAAAATTTAATGGCATCTCCATAGCATACAGATATTGAGAGCAAATAAAATACAGAGTTCAATCCATGAATTATAGAAAATAGATTTTCGTTGGTTATATTCATATCGCTGATTACATTGCACAAAACATACTACAGCTGCATAAATATCAGATGGTGACAGTTATCAAAATGTCTATTACAATATAGTTTGTGACTTTGTACAAAGTCAACCTATAAACTAAGTACAAAGTTCCAAAAAAATCAATTGTAGCAAATGACGTGCTAGAGGGCAGAAGCTCCCGATGATGAAGCTCCTTGTCTATGCTACCACATTTTTCAAACAGTTCACTGCCTTGTCTATGCTACCACATTTTTCATACATGTCTACCAAAGAATTATATCAAACAGTTCACTACCTTGCTGCTATGGGTAAAAGCCTAAAACGGGTGCTTTCGAACAAACTATGGATGCTTGGAAAAAATATATCAAAGCATAATAATAAGCAATAGCATAGACAAGAGAGTGAATTGTTTGAAAAAATGCCTCAAAGAAATGTGGTCACGTGGTGATGGAATGCCATGAAAATCCATATTGCTGCCTTGGTACTATATGGATTGTCATGGTATTCCATCACCATGAGACCACATTTTTTTGAGGCATATTTTTCGAACATGCTATGGATGCTTGGAAAAAATATATCAAAGCATAATAATAAGCAATAGCATAGACAAGAGAGTGAACTGTTTGAAAAATGCTCAAAGAAATGTGGTCTCATGGTGATCGAATGCCAGGACAATCCATAGCAATTTATCATGGCATTCCATCACCATGAGACCACATTTCTTTGAGGCATTTTTTCAAACAGTTCACTGCATTGCTGCTATGGCTGAAAGCCTAAAACAGGTGCTTTGGAACAAGCTATGGATGCTTGGAAAAATTCTACCAAAGAATAATAGTAAGCAACAAGCTATGGTCTCGTGATTTTTTTTTTGTGTGAAAATCAGCGTGATGTTATTCGCGCTTTTTTGCAGGTTTTAAACACGTTTTTTTGGCAATTTTGCAGTTTTAAACGGGAAGAAATCGTTGACCAAAAAGTCAACGATTTTTTCAAAAAATCGGGGAAAAATTTGTCCAGCCTGCAGATTTTTTAAAAATCGCAATTAATCGGGATTTTTTGCAGATTTATGCTTCTATGATATAGACAACACCCAAAACCAAACAAAAATCGTGCAAGAAGCAATGAGTAAAAATGTGTTTCAACCAAGCACCACACTAGCACACCAAAAATTGAGAAAACACACCAAAATCAGAAAACATCAAAAGTTGTCATCTTCAATAAGCTCAATCTGCTCTTCAATGTAAAGAACAGTCTCAAACTTAGCTAGGTGCTATCTTGCAAGCACAAAACTAAGGGTGCTAGGAGGTATGCATTCCTCGAAGCAAGGGCCTAGATAAATTTTGGCAGCACTTCGTTGTATTTTCAATAGATAGTCTCAAATGAAGCCCAACACTCATATTTATAACTTTCTCTTCAAGTTCAATTCATTTTCCCTCCAATTAGGGCGCCCAAACTGAGATTCACATTCACCTTTCATGATTTGCATTTGAGTTTCATTTGCCTCCTTTACCAAGTCGTCCCAAACATGAGAGAGATATAACTTTATCAAAATGCAAATAAAACATAAGATGGGCGTCCAAAGTAATTAAGTGAAATACTTTATAAAAAATTATTTATTTCTCCATACTAGGCGTCCACCATACCTTAGTCAAATATTTCACTTAAAATATAAACTCAACCAAAGTATTGAATTTACCAAAACGAGCTCCACGAGTGTCCGAGACCAATCTACTCCAACTGCCTTGCCTGATATAGCCAGTGTACTGAACTGCTAAATCACTGCCAGAAATAGCACTTACTATAAATAGCATACTGCTAAAAATAGTAAGTGACTTCAAATGCATTTTAACCACAAATTGAGTAGCCGTAGTAACTTACTAAAAATAGTAAGTCCGAAAAAGTTACCTAATGCAGATGCATGTCATACCACCCTAAAGCTCTCTGAAAACCTAGAAGGAATCCAGAAACTAACCTGCAAAACTCCAACATGCAAACCCTTGAATCCACAAAAGAAACCTACACGCAACTGGAAACCCTAACTTCCACTTCCAACTAGCCTATGGGCCTTCGGGATAGACTAACAGCCAACTAAAAGAATCACTGCTGAGAAGGGGACATTACATATCCCACCCCTGATAGGATATTTAATTTTATAATTTTGCTTGATATCTTTCAATTTGTTTGATGTTCCATTTTATCAAACACAATTCATGCTAAAGGACTGAATGTTTCAGATTTGCAAATATCATGTCATAACAGCAGCAAATAGATGACTTCATCCATATCAATATAGAAGTTTATCCAATATATTGTAATGAGGTTCAGAATCTTCCACATTAGTGTTCTTGAGTAAAGATGTGATAGAAGTACATGTTCACAAAATGTTGATTACAGACTATTTTATGCTCAGTTTTAACTAGGAAATACTCTTGGGTTGTAAATGACATTTACAGGTCCAAACTTCATTTACAATACTTTCAGAACAATGAAATAGATGGCAGTAAATACTTTCAGACTAGCAATGGCAGATTGTAACATTGAACTCATAATTAAATACTAGTTGACAATGCTCCAAAGGAGGCTGATATATGCTACCATTCACAGTAAATATATTTCTTCTCAATAAGACTGTTGTTACAATGTACAATACTTAACACTTCATACAATCTGACAGTCTGATATAAGTATTAATAGACTCATTATAA